>BSXT01000333.1:0-111980 GCA_030267785.1 Phytophthora fragariaefolia | reverse complement strand
GGAGTGAAGGTAAGTCACCGATGTCCGTCTGCGCTTGGGTTTGTCTTCTACATCATTTGGTTCCTGCTGACGTTTCTTTCGCTTGTCTTGTGGTGGGACTCCGTCCATTTTAGCTTCTAGGTTATCTATGCGCTCGTCTTGGCTCTTGATGTGCTGTAATAACTGGTGAATTACACTGCTCTGATGCTCGATGATCTTGCTTTCGTTGCTTAGTTTCTTGAGCAGTGGTGGTGTTTTTTCTTGGGTTTGTTTATGTTGTTCTTTTCCACAGGCAGCTAGGTGCGACGACCACGCGAGCAGCTCAGCGATCGAAGCGCCAGCGTTGAAAGCGGCAGCCTCCATGCGTTGGACAGCAAGGCCATTGGCTTGGAGCTCCTTCATTCGAGGGTAGTGCAAGATGAGGTAAGCTGTGAGTACATCGGCTACTTGCTGACTCAAGTTGTAGTTCGCGTTCTCCATCTTGTAACAGGTCGTAAAAAGCGATCGCTGGAAAGCGTCGATCATGCTTATCGTCTCCGCATCAAAAGCTTTCAAGTTCATCGCCTTTACCACAGCCTCCGTACCTTAGCCGCTAAGTGCCTTACTAACCCTGTGATCTTCCATGCTTGTGTTAAAAATGTAGTTGAAGCCCTTGTTTGTTGTGCTCATGTTCCAGGCGCCTCGGTCGAAGATCCAGCGGCGTGTCAGTCCATGGCAGCCGTTCACATGTTGTGCACCCCCCCCCCCCGTCGAAATGAATGCGAGGGAAGCGCATCTACAACTCCAGCTGGGGGCGCGACGCGTTCAAGCAGCCGGTTGACATGGGAGTAAACTGTCGGTACGGAAGCGATGGGCTTCGGTGTACCAGCAACAGGCTTCGGAGCTGCGATGGAGGTAAGCGCGGCGAACTCGTCGGGGTTGTTCAGCACCTCCACCAGGGGTGTTGCTGGTGTCAGCGTGACAGCAGCCTCGACCGGGATCTCCGGCATGTTATCAATCAGGGCAACGGATGGGGCGGTTTGGGTGATGAGTGCCGTGGCTATGGCGTGGACTGGGCAGGTTGTGAAGTCTTCGTCCGGGAACAGCGACAACCCCTGCTCCTCGGACGTCTTCATGCGAATGAAGCGTACGAAGAACACTTCGGCGGCGTCAACGGAGAGGTTCTGCTTGCGAACGAGCGACAGGTCCGACGCTCGCCCAAACAGGTAACATAGCAGACACAGCAACGCAGCGTCCTGGTAGGCACTAGAAGAGCTTGCATTCTTATACAAATACGATATCATCTTTTTTAAATCGCTCTTTGAACACGGCGGTGCTTTGTTGACTACCTTTCCATCTCTTTTCATACAGAAGTTGTCAAGCGTCTTCCCCATGCTAAGCAACTTTGCTTCGACAATGTGTCGTTGCACAGGGAAGAGCTCAAACAGCCATATTTTGCATTGCCTGAAGTATTGCATAGCGGTGTTCCGGGCAAGTGTTTTACCCTTCTTCCCCGCGTTAAATGCAAGATACATTCCAAGCATATCTAATACAGACACAAAACATTTACCTGTAGCGTCTTGTTCAATGCATCGCTTAACATAGTCAAACTCTACCTGTTCACATTTAACAAATGCCATAAAGGCACTTATTGCAGTGTCTTTGGCACGCTTAGTGTTGCCAGGCTTGAGCTCGTCCAAGCCCATCCTTGGCGATGGGGTCGGATAAGTTGCAAATATGCAAGTGATATGCCGTACACTTAGTGTTTGAATGGCGATACACATATTTTTAGGGCCCTCCGACCCGATACGTCGGAACGGCTGGTGTACAGGACCTACCTAACCTTATGCCTTCTGATTGGGCAAAATCATTTTTTAGATGCAAGGTGATTCGCTATTTTTAAATTGAAATCGGGGATTGGCCTTTGAAGAGCCACTGTGGCTCATACAAAAATTAAGTATGGTCGGAGAAGTGATGATATTCATCCATAACACTGTTATGCCGTGCACCCTCTGTTAATAACAGAGGGTGCACGGCTTACTCTCCAGCGAGGCCTACAAATGGTCAGTCGCATCTGTATGCCATAACAAAGTGTTCGTGATAAATAAGGTTATTCGGTACTAACAAATACTGCAATAGACACACAATACCGTCGCCGTTTTATGGCCGCGCTGCTGCCTTGACCAACATCACCTACTTCAATAATTTCCATACTTTTAAAAAAGTATAAAAAATGAAAATTGTAAACTGACTTTTTACTTTTAAGTAAAAAGTCAGTTTATTATAATTCAATGACTGACAGGTCCTGTCCGCCACTGTACGTGAATGTATACGAAATATGACATGTGACTTCGGAGGGATATTTTTCGGTCTTTTCATTCGCATAAAAAGTGCGAAATATCACAATAGACGAAGCGATCTATCCTGTTCCATGGCGGCGAACCACTTGCTCGCTGCGCCGCCGGCCTTCGCTCTGCCGCTGGCCAGCGACGACGAGGATGGTGAGAACGATACGCTTGAAGTCGACGGTGTGTACAGCTTCGGGCAGGTCCGACAACGCATCCCGCTAGAAGAGCGCATCGCCCACAGATCCTCCTGCTAACCTTGAGCTCGTCTGCCTAAAAGAACACGTACGGAGAGTTGGCGCTGGGCGATGCAATCGATCGCAGCACGCCGACCCGAGTGGATCTAGGCAACAGCAACCACGGCAAGCGCGTGGTGGATGTGGCTTGCGGGAACGAGCAGACCGCCATCCTTTTCGGTGCGTTGGCACAGTTGGCTTAAGGAGCTCCATTGCAGCTGATTGAAGGTTGCGTACGTGTCGGTGTGGCGACTGGGTAGAGAACGGGGACGTGTACACATGCGGCTATAATGACAGGTAGGGTGCGGCTCTGGTGCCGGGCTTTGGACGACTCATTGCTAAGAAGTCGAACCAATGGTGCAACTGACCTTGAGGTTGTTCGATGTAGTGGACAGTGCGCCATCGGAACCACGGAACGTGTGCCGACGCTGCGGTTCTCTGCAGGACTCAGCTTGGACCGCACAGTGCGGATTTTCTCGGGAAACGGCAGCGAGCACCTAGCTGCACTCCAGGGTAGCAAGCTTTGCGTTGACCTCTGTGGATGAGAAATGCTTATCTAACGTGTTGCGTTGGGTGCACGGTTGTGGCGGGTTTCGTTTGTAAGCAAATGGAAATCTGTACACGGTCGGGTTCAACATGCGTGGTCAGTTGGGACTAGGCTCGTCGACTACCGTGATGGAAGCGACGCTGGTGGAAGAATTGGCAGGCAAACGTGCTGCCGACGTTGGTTGTAGCTATTTCCACACGGCGATCGTGATGGACAACGGTGACTTATATGCCTGTGGATGCAATGACTACGGCCAACTTGGCTTGGGGGATCACCTCAATGGTGAACTGGTGCCTCGGCCAGTAGAGTACTTTTTCCGTCGGCCCGTTTTAGCGGTCGCTTGTGGCCAGCATTACACAGTTGCATCGCTCAGTACGTATGAACTTATTTTACTGACCTAGATTGTGTGGGATATAACTATACTGCCTGTGTGTGGTGCAGGGGACGGAGGCGTCGTTGCTTTCGGTAAAAATGATCATGGCCAACTTGGACTTGACAGCACTTCTGAGCCCGTATTACAACCAACGCGGCTAGCAGCACCTCTAGATAGAGCCGTTGTTCCCCAACTTTCGTGTGGATATCATCATACCGCTGTTGTCACCGAGGACGGCGCTGTCTACACGTTCGGCCGCAATGACTACGGCCAACTAGGTCTTGGACACAAGATGCACATGGGACGCCCAGCGGTGCGTATAATTATATCAGACAGTCTGTATTATCTATCTTACTAATCCCATTTTTCGCGGATACCGTGCAGAGGGTAGAAAGTTTGGTGCGAATGAGAATAACTCAGGTGGCTTGCGGGTGCTACCACACTCTAGCACTATCGGATGACGGAAAAGTGTTTCCATTTGGCCGAAACAATCATGGTCAGCTTGGACTAGAAACATCAGTCGACTGTTTAAGTCCACAACTCATCTCAAGTCTAAGAAATAAGACCGTCACTAAGGTACGAATTCATGAAAAATGCATAATAGTATAACTTGAAACCAAACATCCAATTCTGTTATTATTGCTCCATTTAGGTTGCTGCAGGCTTTTACCACTCCGTTTGCTTAGTTGGTTCGAAAGAAGGCGAGACCTCACCAACAAAGGGATCAGGATCATTAAGTGCAGACCTGCGCAAGATGCTCAACAATTCGACCAGAAGCGATGTGACCTTCGTGGTGGAAGGACGTCCACTCTTCGCTCACAGTTGTATATTGGTAGCACGCTGTGAGCCGCTTGAAAAAATGCTGGATGGTCGAATGAAGGACGGCTCACTGTCCGAAATTATGATCCCGGAATATTCGGTAAGTGAATATGATTGCTATCGATTAACGTGTATCGATCCTTCAATATCTCAATCATCCCTGTGGTGCTATGGTAGCATGACGTCTTCGCAGCTCTTATGGAATTTCTCTACACTGACGAAGTAACTGCGCTGTTACTATCGGACCTGAGTGCAGGTGCGTAGCTTCATTGTTTGGTCACTGTTTTCAAACTGAAAACTTATGTTGTCCATGCAAACAGATTTTGTACTTGAGCTGCATGCACTGGCTGATCAATACTTAGTCACAAGACTACGAAGGTATGACTGGTTCTTGACCAATGTCTTACGTTCTTTCTTTCGCATAATGTACGGTTGCTTTGCTGCCCTTTCGTTGGTTAATCACAGCTCGTGTGAGAGTGCGTTGATACAAATTTTATCGGTGGAAAACGTTGTAATCATCATGGAGGTTCGTGCAGCTTGTTTCCACATTCTTGTGCGTTGGCAGAGTTTTTTTTACTTGATTGGATTGCAATGTTGAGCAGTCAGCCCACTTTCGAAACGCGTACACTCTGAAGAAACGTTGTTTGAGCTTCGTCTTGGATCACTTTGCCCGTGTGATAGCGACACAGGTGCGATAGTCATATCCGTTCTAGTTTCTGTATCTGATCTCGACAAGTTAAGTAATTGTGTATCGCTAGGCTTTCGTTGGTCTTCCTCAAGAATTGCTTCAAGAGGTGTTGCTAATGGCTTCTCACCAGGGAGTTTCAATACCTAACCAGAACGACAGTGCCAGTGGAGCTTGCAGTGAGTATCTCCGTGATCGTTAGGAGGCCAAACATGGCTTGTGAAGTTAGCCATAGCCAGCATTCAACAAAGAAATACAAAGGCTTCTGCGAATTAATTCGATGTGGTCAGAAGAAACTAATTCGAGGTACTACTAAGTTTCTTAGCAAAGGGTGTGGCCACCCTTCGCTCTGCTCTATTCGTTTTTGCTGATTAACTCATTTCTGTCAGCATACTCACTGGTGTTTCAAGGTATGCCTTCCACTGATTCGAGAAGCGAGCCATTGTCGCTCCATCGATCACACGGTGGTCACCGCTCCAAGAGGCATTCATCAGGCGTACAGGCTCGACATTTCCGTCTGCATCGTACCGCGGAAGCTTCTGAATTTGGCCAATTGCCCCAATGGCAACTTGAGGAACCATGAGGACGGGGCTCATATAAGTACCGCCAATACTGCCTATGTTGGAGATTCTACAACAGAAGAAGCACAGGTTTAGCCCGCGGAACAGATTATAAAATCCCAAGAGCTAATACGTACGAGAACGTTCCCCCGGTCAGGTCTGCCGGAGAAAGCTTTCCTGCCACTGCGAGTTGCTGCAGACGATTAAGATCCTCAGCAATCTCCATGATACTTTTTGCTTGCACGTTCTTGACGTTTGGTACAATCAAACCAGTAGGTGTGTCCATGGCAACCGAAATGTTGTGTGCCGCAACTAGTGTCAGTTCAGTCTCGCTCTCGTTCACTGTTGCATTGAGCATAGGGTAATGCTTCAGCGCAAGTGACGCTGCCTTGATAATGAAAGGCATGAACGAAAGCTTCACACCGCGCGACTCAGCGAGTGGCTTCAACTCCTTCCGCAGCTCGTACAGCGCATCCATTCGGATCTTTTAATATGCAACCACCACAACTTAGTTGATACTACTTGGCATGCACAACCACAGGCACAGAAATCCCAAAAGCATACCTCGTCTGCGTAGCCAAAGTGTGGAATCTGCAGCGCCGCATTCATCGACTTGACCATCATTTTCTGAATAGCTGCAAACATGACAACAATAACTTTTCAGTGCAAGTAGCCAAAAGTGCAAAGGCTAACCACAAAAGCTTACGTGTCAATGGCACGACCGTGTCTTGCAGCAAGTACGTAGGATTCGATCCGTCCACGACAGGAGGCGGTGTAGCGGCAGCTGTCTGGCCTCCCGGTGTGGTGGGTTGCGGTGGTTGGGCAGCCAGCAGCTTGATGTACTCCAGCAGATCTCCTTTGAGGATGCGGCCTTGCGGTCCCGTGCCCTCGACATCGTGCAAGTCGATGCTGTGCTCCTTTGCCAGTCGTCGCACTGATGGCGACGTCAAGAGCTTATCGTCACCGGCAAGTCTTCGTGGCGCGATTGAAATCCTCGACACGGCGGGCGCCGGGGTCTCCACCGGTGTGGGCGGTGGAGTAACCGGGGCGGGGGTAGCTACGGGCGCCTTAGCGACTGGTGTGGGGGCTGCGCGGGGAACCGGCGCTCCAGGCGACACCTTCTTCTTGCCGCCGCCTTGCGCAGCCGCTGCCGTGGCCTCGTCCACGTCGATGTCGATGAGCGTGGAGCCCACCTTGGCCATGTCGCCCACGTCGTAGTGCACCTTGGTGACGACGCCGTCGTAGCGGCTGGTGATCTCCACCGTGGCCTTGTCGCTCTGCACCTCGCACACGTTCTGGAACTGCTTGACCTCGTCGCCGCTCTTGACGAACCACTGCAGCACTTCCACCTCGGCGATGCCCTCGCCGATGTCCGCCAGCTTGAAGGGGATCTCGGGGAAGGCGGCGGCGGCGCCGGCGTGGAAGCCGCGGCGACCGGCGGCCAGGCGCTGGCCCAAGCGGCGCCCGCGCAGCAGCGACGAGCTCATTCTCGCGGGCTTCGGTCGGGACTTCGGCTCTTGGACGCAAATTGGGAAATGAACTGCAACCCCAAGCGACGGATGGATCATGTTGCAGTCGTGCCCCGGTGACGTCGCCGCGGGGTAGGGCTCGGCGTGCGATGTTCGTGTGTGGTCCACATCATCTAGGAGGGGCGACGTGCTTGGTGGTTTGAGCCGCGCACGTTGAAGCGGCAGTGTCATCTTTGAGCTGTACATGCACTAAGGAGGTCGTAGCTGCCCTCCGCGCTCATCAGTGCTGCAACTTGGTGCTTGCAAAAGCTACAGTCTCTCATTTCCCCTTTTTCCCGTTCGCTGTCGAACCCCCTTCCTCCACTCTCCTTCCCCCAAGTCATGACGCTGCCTGTGCAAGACGACGCGCTGTTCCTGGGCCTGGACTGCTCTACGCAGAGCATGTCGGCCGTGGTCGTGGATGTCGGAGGTCATGTGGTGTACGAAAGCTCCTTCCGTTTTGACGACCGCTTCTCGCAGTATGGTACGGACAACGGCGTGCTGCGCCCCAAGGACAGCGAGGTGGTGATCCCCTCGCGTATGTTCGCCGACTCGCTGGACGCCATCATGGAGGATCTAGTCAAGAGCCCTGTGGATGTAGCCAAGATCAAAAGTGTTAGTGGCAGCGCACAGCAGCACGCCTCCGTCTACTGGAGCAAGGGCTTCTCGCTGCGTGCCTGCTTGGATGCTGCCGCCGAGTCGGGGGCTAAGTCGTTGGTGGAGACCATGGAGAAGCAGGACAAGCCCGCCTTCTGCCTTCCGAACGGACCAAGTTGGATGGACAGCTCGACGTCTCGCTACTGCTCGGAACTGGAGGCTGCTGTTGGGGGAGCTGACCGCGTCGCCGAGATCAGTGGGTCCCGTGCGTACGAGCGTTTCACGGGCAACCAGATCGCCAAGCGAATCCACGAGGACCCGACATTTCTGGAGAAGTGTGGACGCATCGCTCTGGTGTCCTCGATGCTGACGTCGCTGTTGTGCGGTGACTTCACCCCGATTGATGACAGCGACGGATCGGGTATGAATCTGCTTGATGTTCGCGAGAGAGTGTGGTCTTCTGAGCTGGTGGAGGCTACTGCGAAATACAGCAGCTCTGCGAATGCCCCTGAAAAGCTGAAGACTGCGTTGGGCTCAGAAGTTTCTCGCGCGTACTCGTCCGTTGGGGCTATTCATGTCTACTTCCAGAAGAGGTATGGTTTTGCTGCTGATTGCAAAGTGATTCCGTTCTCCGGTGACAACCCGTGCACGCTCGCGGGCATTGGTCTCTCTCAGCCGGGTGATGTGGGCGTTTCGCTGGGCACGTCTAGTACGCTTTTTGCAGTAGTGCCAACAGAGGCTGCGCGCTTCTCGGGGAAAGAAGGCCACTTCTTTTGCAACCCAATCGACCCGGACACTGTCATGGCCATGATCTGTTTCAAGAACGGCTCACTCACGCGCCAAGAAGTCCGTGACCGCCGCGCAGGCGCATCGTGGGAAAAGTTTGAGGAGCTGATGCAAACCACCAAAGCGGGTAACGAAGGCACGACTGCCTTTTACTACCAAGACCCGGAAATCACCCCGTCAACTATCAAGGCAGGAGTCATCGGCTTCGACGCCAGCGGTGCTCGCACGGACATCTCGCAGGCAGCGCCAGAAGTTGAGGTGCGTGCGGTCGTGGAGAGCCAATTCCTCTCGCTGCGCCTGCACGCGGAGCGACTGGGCGTGAACAAACCGCAGCGCCTGATCGTTGTCGGTGGAGCCTCTGCGAACAAGTGCATGTTGCAAGTCCTCGCGAACGTCTTCAACGCACCCGTGTACCGCCTCACCTGCGCGTCCAATTCGGCTGCGCTGGGTGGTGCCTTTCGGGCCCGCCACGGATTTGCCTGTGCTGGCAGCGCTTCCGGGAACGTCCCGTTCGACGTATCCGGCAGCCTTGACTTCTCGCTGAGCGCCACGCCCGTCGACGAGGACGCCAAGACTTACACGAGCGAGATCCCGCGCTTCGAAAGCCTGGAGAACCAGGCCGTCAGCCTGCTCAGCTGAGTCGCCACCGTGTGTTGCTCCAGACCTGTTCGCTCACAGAGCTCGTCGTCTTGTGCAGCTGTAGCGTCCCCAACCAACTAATCCACTACCAACACACATAGATAGCACCAACGTCAAAAAAATGATCGTCATCGCCCACGGGCTCACTTCCGGTGGGAGGTGGGGGGGGGTCATCCCTCCCGTGACGTCGCGCAGGAGAAACCTGTCGAACCGCATTGAAGTTGCCGAAAATGCGCAATCACCTGGTTTCAGTATCCAAAAGTACGCCCCTCAAATCTTCGCGTACATCGTCAAAACACGCTGCTTGATGCAGCCGAAAAGGCGCAAGCAAAGACGAGACATCTCACGCTTCACACTGCAAGCTCAAGCAGGTGCCGCCAGTCCCCGACTTGCTCCGCTCCGTGCACGTCGCCGCCCATGTCTCTGCTGGCTCCGTCCCGCCGCCTGCTGCGCCGCTCGCCGCTGGCCCGCGCGCTGCACGCCGCGCCGCCGCTCGCCCAGGCGCAGGCGCAGGCGCAGGAGGAGCACGACGACGCGCTGCCCGCGCTCGAGACGGCGCAGATGAACATGTTCACGGCCATCAACGACGCCATGCGCGTGGCCATGGAGACGGACCCCACGGCGGTGCTCTTCGGCGAGGACGTGGCCTTCGGCGGCGTCTTCCGCTGCTCCGTGGACCTGCGCGAGACGTTCGGCAGCGACCGCGTCTTCAACTCGCCGCTGTGCGAGCAGGCCATCGCGGGCTTCGCCATCGGCTACGCGTCCACGGGGCGCACGGCGATCGCCGAGATCCAGTTCGCCGACTACATCTTCCCGGCCTTCGACCAGATCGTGAACGAAGCCGCCAAGTTCCGCTACCGCTCGGGCAACGAGTTCGACTGCGGCAAACTCACGTTCCGCGCGCCGTACGGAGCGGTGGGCCACGGCGGACACTACCACTCGCAGTCGCCCGAGGCGTACTTCGCACACACACCAGGGCTCAAGGTGGTGGTGCCGCGCAACCCTGTGGCGGCGAAGGGGTTGCTGCTGGCGTCGATTCGGGACCCGAACCCGGTGCTCTTCCTGGAGCCCAAGGCGCTGTACCGCGCGTCGGTTGGAGAGGTGCGATGCGAGTTGTCGGATTATGGGAGGAGCTTTGCTTAGGGTTGCTTCTGTGGCTTGTGGTGCGGGAGCAGGTGCCTGTGGGCGACTATGTGCAGAACTTGAGTGAGGCCGAGATTGTGCGGCGAGGCACGGACGTCACTGTAGTAGGATGGGGCGCTCAAATGCGAGTGCTTGAAGAGGCCTGTGCGTACGCTGAGGATATCGGCATCAGCTGTGAACTCATTGACTTGCAGACGATCTTCCCGTGGGATGCTGACACCATCGAGCATTCGGTTCGCAAGACTGGCCGGCTAGTCATCAGTCACGAGGCCCCCGTAAGTTACTACGGCATATCGGATGCGATGATTTTGAACTGATGCTGACGAACGGGTGCTGAATGCTTGAAGAAATCGGGTGGCTTTGCCGCTGAAATCTCTTCTAGTATGCAGGAGCGGTGCTTCTTGAGTTTGGAGGCCCCGATTCAGCGCGTATGCGGCTACGATACACCGTTCCCACTAGCGTATGAGTCGGTGAGTGTGCTGCGCATGCTAGTCTGCCGGATCAATACGTTTCTAATGCTTTATTGTTGGATTATTAGCACTATCTCCCAGATGCGCTGCGGAACTTCGAGGCGATCAAGAAAGTGGTAAACTACTAGGTAGCATTCGCCCGCCTCTGAATTACGATCACCGCGGATCATGACTTTGCTACGTGTACCAAAAACCTATATCGAACCCCGAACGACTAAACTGGTTCGCATACTACTGCTTTTGTGTTTTTTGAGCTTCTGGTTGTAGTAAGCTTTCGTAGTACTGGCAAAATAGTTGCGTCTGCGTGAACTCGTCCAAATAATCCTCGTACATGCTGTTGCGTACTTCCTTGGCCACCTCTTCCTGCAATCGGTCGTAAAAGCTCTGACCTCCTGCAATGCGTAAAAGACGTCATAGTTAAGTTCTACTGTTCGAGTGCATACCAATTCTACTGCCGTACCTGAAATCGAAGCAGCCAAGTCTTGAGAAGATATGTCGAACCCCAAGTCACGCAGAAAAATCTCCGCCTCCTGCATCGTAAGCGTGATGATCGTGTCTTGTTCATCGGAGAGCTCGTACCATGGATTTTCCGTCGGACGCAAAGCACAAAATCTCTCCTTCGCTTTCCTGAGTAAACGACAAAGCTCTACACCATTGGGGATGGATGTCGGTCCCAAATGCCTTGTCACAGTGATACAATCTCTATCGATGTCGTAAAAGCACACATCGGACCACTCCGATGTTTCACTCAGTAGATGACAGCCTACCAGGAAAGGCACCGGGGAATGCAAGAAATCCAGTAGCCCTGACGGTAACAAGGGGATGTACGTCGACTGCCATTGGAATGGAGCAAGCAAAAGCAAAAGAGCCGTGCAGACTGCCGACACCATGGCGGGGCTCTCACCCATGATCACAACCTGCTTCTCAAGCAGTAAATAGGCCATAATTTCTACCACTTTGTCGGGCGCCAGGAACCGTAACACGACACCAACTGACCATCGATCGGAGTGGCGCTTCGGAAATTGATAACTGAAATCGTACAACGGGAATCGAGCCGTTGACCAGTGTCCAGGGTCGTTTATCTTAATTCGACGTGCTCGGTGTAAGATCTACGAAAGTAAAAGAATCAGTACGTGCAGCTAAAGCATGTGTATGCCGCATGTGGAAGTTGAAGAACCTACATCGATAGAAGAAGCCGATAAGCAGCGTCGGTACTTTAACCGTTTAGTGGCTGTCGGGGACTTCTGTGCTGCCGAGTGAGGTCTTCGGAAGCGCAGGCGCATCGGTCTATTCCCTTTCTCAAGCAATGCCATCGTTTGCTCAAAGTTCATCGAAGCTACAAGGCAGATAGTCAACGAACAATCAACATCACAAGTGATGAAATAGAAGCATGTGGCCAAGGAGACATAACTGCGTACCTGTCGCGATGCTGTCGACTGCTTCTAAAATATCACCAACTATGACCCGATCATATTCCTTAGGCCGAGTTGCTCCAATACTCTTCACCAT
Source organism: Phytophthora fragariaefolia (assembly GCA_030267785.1). Taxonomy (NCBI): domain Eukaryota; phylum Oomycota; class Peronosporomycetes; order Peronosporales; family Peronosporaceae; genus Phytophthora; species Phytophthora fragariaefolia. The sequence goes on along the minus strand of BSXT01000333.1, from coordinate 99,805 downwards.
CGGTTTATCCGTAATCCACCCGCTAGCCGCGTTGTAGTTACTAATGTCATCGGTGCTGAGACTTTTCCGAAGTTGGCTTGGCCGCCTTCTTGTCTCAGTACTGACTTGGGTGTCTTCACCTTTTCTGACGTCAATGCTCGCATCCTCGCTTAACACAACACGTCGCTCGATCGACGAAACGTCCAATTTTGTAGCAATCGATGCAAGTTTCTTTTGATCGCTCAACTTTGCCTCACTTAGCTGATCTCGCAAGCGCGGATTTTCTTCGTGAAAAATCGTGAATTCCATCGCAAGATCCATCAACGGTCTCAAAATAATTTCAAAGTGCTCGTCGTCATTTGTTTCCGGTCCAAACTCGTTGCCTGACCCAGCAGGCGGCATTTGCTGTTGTTCCAACTCATTTTCAATGACCATCCGCAGTATCTAAAACATACATAGTTCGGGCACCAAAACAGTGTTAGCCGCTCGGCAACAAAAGAACCACTCTAGCAATATAGCCCATTCTTACCGCAAAATGGAATCGATAAAACGGAAACTTGCTCGTAAAGCAATAGCACACAGGGGCCATTTTGCCTGTCATTGTCGAGCGATTTCCTTTGCTGGATGGCGAGGCGCTTCCGCCAAGCCAACTTGGAGTCCAGCTTAAACGAGGACTCTTTGGTGCTGTACTGCTTCCGGATGAGATGTCGGTTGTTGCCACATCTTTCATCACCGCAACACAAAATCCATATAGTACTTCACCTTTCGCACCAGTCAGACGGAAAGTATACCCACTGGTTTCGGGGGCCTCTTTAATGTGTTTCTGAAGTGGCTCAATCTCGGTGAACCACTTAGATACGGCTACCCCTCGAATTGACGTCGCTTGCTCAGGGGTGCACATCATCAACGGTACACCCCGTGGGAAACAAAAGTCGGCGACGGATTCATCAGGAGGGTCATTGATTCGCTAGCAAGAATAACAAGCCAAACGATGACGAAAAGCACAACGTTCTGATAATAAACAACACGTACATTTGGAAAATCGTAAAGTAGTTTTGGTTTCCAGTAACCCGCAAGACCAGACGGTTGACGTTGTCGCTCGGTCTCGCTAAGTGCCATACCTATCACGAAAAAGCGTTCAAAGATGTGCTCCTTCTTGAGATGCATCGAAAACATGATCGAACGCGCCACATTATGCAGTTTATGCGGGTTGGCTCGTGCATGCCATATATCACGTGATGACTGTTTAGCATACATAATACGATACATGAGATGCTGCTGCTGCTGAGAGTGATCACTGTCAACGCCATTTTTCCCGTCCATCATTCGTTGCGATGACCCGCCAAACGCCTCCAACGCAGAGCCTGTAGTCGACGATCGATTCACTCGCCCAGGAATCCCGACTGCATTTAGATGGTGCATGAGCGACTGTCGATCTCGCAGCTCCAGCGCAATCGACGGGTTAAACGGTTCGTTGTGGTCGTTGGTTCTCGTCGGGCGGCGTACGGTCTCCGGCTTGCCGTCTTCTCCTTCGGTCACAATTTCTGACTCATGTCTCGTCGCCTCGACTAGTGTCGGCGGTGTGCCCGGGGCGCGGCCACTACTGTCGTCACTCTCGTCTTCACTGGAGTCGTCGTCAAAGTCGAACGACGACAGCGTCGGGCTCAACAGATTGGCCGTGTGGTCGGGACTACAGCAAGACACGGGGAAGTGGCACAACCAGAGCCCGCGCTCTCCTCAAAATTGGCCCAGCACTTGCTAGCAGCACTGCAACTCACCTGAAAAGCGACGACGATCTCTCCGCAGCCGCGGCGTCGACCTGGTCGCCGTGTCCGTTCGGGTGCCGCTCGGTGCGCACCACGAGGTCCAGCAGGTCCCTGGCCGTCTTCTGCCGCCGCCGCTTCTCCACCAGGTACTTCTCCTTCCACTTCTGCGCCTCGTACTGCGCCAGCACCAGCTCGTTCTGCCCCAATGCAGCAGCGAGGCGAGCGATTCAGCACAACAACCGAGCGGCCACGTCGCAGCGCTACCTCGGGCGGTGAACGGGCCTGGAGGAGCCGACGCTCAAGTGCCGACGGCCCGCGGCGGTTGACGCACCTGCAGCTGCTCGAGCTTCTCCTGCCACGCGTCGCCGGCGGCGCTCTCCGCGCTGAAGCGGGAGCTCATGGGACGCGTCGGCTCTGCGGGGCGTCTTAATTATTGTATGGCTCTTTGTATGGCTTCCCATCGCGACTCAGATTTCCTGCAAGAGCAAATACAGTTGGCGAGCGGGTTGCGCTGCTCTTAAAGGCGGGGGGGGGGGCACTTCAACTTCAACATCCCACAGCACAAGTCTCCCTGTTTCGAGCAAAATAAAAATCATGCGGGGTTACTCCCAGACTATAGCTACTCAATAATCAAAATCACCACGCTCGCGCTACATAATGGTGCAGCCGCCGTCACTCGACTCGTGTCCAGCATCCATTTCTGTGTCGTGGTCAAGAGGAGCGGCCGCGCCACCAGCTTTCAGGTTCTGTTCCATCTGCGAAAGTAAGCAGGATACGGTTAGCCTACTGTTCACGGCGTGAGAGCGGGGGGAGATAGACTGACGTACCAGTTCTTGGGTGAAGAGGAAGGAGCGGCCGACCGAAAACTTGTCGCCGTTGTCGTACTGCACTTGGTACATGTCGTCGTCCAGCTGCTTCAGCACCACACCACGGACAAACTGCGTGCAATTTTCACCCACGGTTATCTTCGAGTACACGATTGACCCCACGGCAAATTCGCAATCCGGCTTCTGCGGCTCGGGGCCTTGCAGCGAAGAGGCTACTCTTGTTTCTGTACTGCCGGCTGACGATACGTTACTCCACTCGGCTGAGTCCGACATCTTTTCACACTGAGTTGAAGGCTCACTGCTTGGCTCATTATCATTTCTAGGGGAGCTCGAACTGTTCTTGACCTCGTTTGGAGCAACAATTGCCGAAATTGCCGTTCGATACGGAGTAACCGCTCCTATGTGGCTGTTTGGAAACGCGGGCACCGTAAATGCTGGGATGACTTGTTCCTCCATGTCACTGTTCGGGCCAAACACCACGACTGCAGGTTGTTGAGAAGGATTAACTGCCCCTATACCCCCCGCAGCAGCCTCGATAGTCGCCACAAATTTCTTCATAACGTCTCGCATGGGCCCACTCAGCTCTTGCCATAATGCCTTGAACTCACGAATCAGTACAAGGCGCACCGATTGTGGCAACACAGAGTGCTTTTCTTCCCATAACTGCCGCTGATCTTCGGCTATTTCCATGATCACTTGCATCGAACTCTGCGTCACACCAATAAATTCGCGAATGCGCCGCTCAATATCACCCTTTTTGATCGGCGCAGAGTCACCGAAGTATTCCACATGAGCTGCAAGCGACTTTTCCTGCTCTTGCAATTCCTCCTTCGCTCTGGCTTGTCGAATCGAGTGGAAGTCACTGTAGCGAGAAAGCGCGCGAACCAACATTGGAATGAAATTTTCCAGAGCCGCAGTAGCACGAGCTTTGGAAGCTGCACAGGTCTCTTCAAGCAAATGACGTGAGTTCTTGAGTGCTTCTTTGCGTCGCTCACAAACCTTCCGATATAAAATACTTAAATTTTTATGAAACGCTAGTGCATGGTTAGCAACCTGCAACGCTTGAGCAGACTTTTTCACACGTTGTTTACTGTCACTCCGAGATTTCCACAAGGCCTGAACTTCCACGTCGTCTTGTTTCCAGACTTCAACCACAGACTGCAAGCTTGCCGATGCTTCTGACTCCCCTTCAGCGACGAGTTCTTCATGACGCTTGCGCACAAACTCTATAATTTGCAGCGTTCGGGTTTCCGTCATTTGCTTTGCTTCCACCAACGCTTGTTCGGCATCCTTCACGGCACGAGTGCTCACATCCATTAAGGAAGACAACTTTTGATCGAGTATCTCCAGCGCGCGCTCCACTTCAATGTCGTCGTTATTTTTCTTCTCGTTAGTCTGGTTGAACCAGCTCAAGCGGTTCATATAAGCTTTGCAGGCCGAAGACAGGCTTTCAATCACACTCTTCGCAGCTTTGGCCCGTTCGTATGCACTCAGTTCAGCCGCCTGGGCTTCTGCGTGAGCCAGGGTGGCTACTTCTTCATCACTCTTGGTTAGCCCCTCGTCTTTCGGCACACACGCCACCGCGTCAGTCGCGTTGACTGCATCAGGCGGCAAACTCGCCGCCACCTCGACGGTCAAAGCAGCGCCTCTCGTCTGGATATCCTGCGCGTCCTGCGTGTCCACGGTCTTCACCCACGTAGCCAACGCGTCCACCGTCAAGTTCAGGTGCATCGCCAGCTCCAGCACTGCCGGAACCTGCAGACACGCCCACACCTCGTTCACCCAGTCCGGGTTGCGCAGGGTCTGGCGAGCCGCCACTCGATCCTCCACAGTCTGCTGCAGCAGTTGCTGCGCTCTGGCGCAGTCCGCGGCGGTGGGCAGCATCTCTGCGTCCATCTGCGTGTCCGGCGTCGTGTCCTTGCCGCCCTCCTCCTCTTCCTCCTCATCCTTCTCCTGCGAGTCCAAGAGCCCGAAGCTCAGCTCCTTGCGCCTCTTGCTGGGCGTCACATTGTCGTCCACCGACGACGCGCTCATGCGCCGCTTCTCGCGCTCCGGGGTCCGCGCGCCGTTCATGACTGGCGGCGCCGACGCTGGAATGGAGACGGCGCGCTGGTGGCGGCGGCTCGCCCTGAGGTACTCGCTGGCGTCTTTCGTGCAGTTGTTGCAGGCGCGCAGCGCTGCCACCAGCTCCTGCGTGCTGAGCGGCGGGTCGAACTCGTACATGACCAGCACGCGCAGCTGCTCGAGCTCGCGCAGACTCGGCGCGGTCTCCTTCTCCCCGGACGCCCCGTACGCGGTACCCGGCCCCATGCTTCTCTGCTCTGGTCTCAGTCCAAGAATTACTGCGGTTGGTGGGAATATTGCATGTGCGCGCATACAAACATCAAGAGAGGCGGAAAATGACGATAATGACAACACTTTCACATTTGACGGGTGGGGCCTAAGAGCTCTATCTAACGTTTAGTATGTGGAGGCCTCCTCCTCGTCATCGTCTTCGTTCTTGAGCTGATGGGAGATGACCGCTGCGACGCACCACTTGTCGTCGAGGGGGTCTTTCTCGAGCTGGAGGATGGTGTACTGGCCCAACCGCAACGAACCTGCAACCGCCACAGTCAATTACCATCCATCAGGCGACTTGGTGCACGCCAGGCACGCACCGGGATAGATCAATGGAAGCTGCGCGTGCGGATGCTGGTCGCTGCCGCCGATGATCTCTAAAGCTCGAGGTTCCTCCTGCTTGCTGGTCTGCAGCATCGGCAGCAGGCCGGCGAAGAACGAGCTTTCCACGGCAGGCAGGCGGGACTTGACCGACGAATCGCGCAGCACCAGCACCAAGTCGCGGTCCTGCATAGGGTTCTTGCCGTCGTTCACCAATCTGTATGCAGTCGTCTGAGTCAGCCACTGCATCCATCCCTGACATTCACGGCCACGAGCCGTACTTGAAGTATCGCGCTTCGCCCATGACCGTCACGCCTTCAACGAGTTGCTCCTCTCGGCAGTACACGTTGGACGAGTATTGGGTCAGGGACGGCGCCGACGCGACGATGCTGCGCGTCGTCGGCGGGTCATTCTGCTCCACGAGATAAGCAAGCACAAGCACAACCGTCAGCTCCTGGACTGCTCCGCCTCGTCGCGCACAAGTAGACAGCGAGCGCACATCGTCCGGGATGTACAGCACGCGGCAGATGATCATCTCGAGCCGCGAGATGAGCGCCATCATGTCCCCTTCGGCAGCCGCCACGGCCTCGAGCGCCTCGTACTCGTGCGGGCCACGCCTGGCCACCAGTCCGCCGGTCACGAGCACGGCGTCCACATCGCAGTCCTCCGAGCTCACGAGCTCCTCGCACAGCTGGTTCACGCGCGGGGTCTGGCCCTCCAGGTCGCTCAGCAGCAGCAGCTTGAGCGTCCGCGCCATGGAAACTTTGAAGATGGCAGGCAACGGTGGTACATTGTACCGGTTGTTGTATATCGCTTTGGAGGATGTTACACGAATATTTCGCCAGCACGATAGGACGATCACGCGACGTGTGGACGAATGGCTCGGTCGGCGTGGAGTCGAATTCGACGGACTCGCTCGGATAGCCCCAGGGTGGGGGCCCCAGCCGTGGCGCGGCACCGGAAGCCGGAGAACAAGCACAAGCTCTTGATGAGCTGCATGCATTACTGCAGCTGGTCCGTCCTGTGGCCCCTGTTAATGGTGCAAGTATCGACCAGCCACACTGCGCGCCAAGTTCATGCCACTGGGTGAAGGCTCACGCGGTTTCCGGCCGAAACCAATCGGTGACTGCACGTATCACCTTAGTCGAAACGGCTGCTCCATCGCATTGCTGACGCCGTCACGAGAAAGTTAGAACCTGCGCTGCGGCAGCATCCGGTGACAATCCCACAGCAGCGGTACAATACCACTGTACACTTTGTTTTCGTATGGGCATAATCGGTAAAACGGACGTTCGCCCTGTTACTTCTCACTCACAGCATGTCTTAATTTACAGTCGTGCCGCGTAATTTGCCACTTTGCGTCGTCGACCGTTAGTGCCCCCAGTGGTTAACGTTCGGGTTGCGGCTTCGCCATGCGATGGTGAGAACCGGGAAGGGGCGGCACCGCCCCTTGCACTCCATTCCTCCATTTCACCCGTCCCCGCGTGAGCTCGCACCCCGTCCGAAGGGCCCCGACCGGCCATGGACCTCCTGGACCGCATGATGCGCACGTGCAAGCCGCTGCACCAGCTCGGCGACAAGAAGGCGCGCGGCTGCTTCGCGTCCGTGGGCAGCGCCACCCACTCGTTCCACGGCGACGACGCCGTTGGCTTCGGGCCGAACTACATGGTGGTCGCGGACGGCGTGTCCGGCACGATGAAGGCCTCCGGCGTGCTGGCCAGGATGCTCGTGGCCGAGACGCTCACATACCTGGCCAAGCTCCGCAAGCGCTCGAGGGAGGAGCCGCCCCGCGCCGACGACTTCAGCCAGAGCATGCAGGAGGCGATCAAGAGCGCGCGGAAGATGGCCAAGCGCAAGGGGCGACTCGACTCGACCATCTCGGCTGTTTTCTTTGACGAGACCTCGCGCCATATGTTCGTCTACACGATCGGCGACTGCAAGTGCGTGGTGTTCCGCGGCGACGAGCTCGTGTTCGAGAGCGACTCCATCATCTACGACTTTAACGTGCCCGCCGTGGTGTCCAGCAACCAGTCCATCAACTACGCAGCGGAGGTGCAGATCCAGACGTTCGCGTACGAAGAAGGAGACGTGTGTCTGCTGTTCTCGGACGGCGTGCACGACAACCTGTACGTCGACGACATCGTGTCGTGCGTCGCCTCGGCATCGACTTCACCGGCGACCCGATCGAAGGGAGGTGCGGCGGAGGAAATCGCACGCAGCACAGTGCTGCGCGCCAAGAACACGTTTACATGCAGCACACAGTACATCCCATTTGCCGTTTCGGCCGCAGGTTTCTGCCGCGAGGCGTTGGCGGAGCTCGAGGGCAGCAAAACCGTGGACTCGGAAGAGTTCGAGCGATTCCGACAGAAGTGCGAGGCCATCCCATCTCTAGACATTCAGCGCGCAGCCTTCACCAAGGAGCGCCGCGTGCGCCAGCTCGCGTTCTACAGCGCGTCGAACCTGCTCGCCTTTGCGCACAAGAAGCAGGGCAAGCGCGACGACATTTCCGTGTGCGCAGCAGTGCTCGCGTGACGCTCCACAGGCAGGCATCCTCTTTTACCACGCAGTCTGGTACGAAACCCCCAAGAACTCAAGCAACACACGCGAGAACAAGCAATTGGGCCCCACCACGCTCCGACAGAACCGCACAGATAGTATATGACCTAAACTAGTAAACGATATATTAGCCGCAATGAAAACTCGTCTCCTTTTGACTTATTCCTTGGCCACTGCTGTATACACACTGTATACACTTGCACCCTTTCAAGCTCAAATCGTACATAGTGCGAACCTATTGCTGTCCAGTGATGGAAGAGCAGAAGGTCGTCATTCACTACAATACCGGTAAAGTATTCCTCGGGGCTGCAGCATGGGCAAGCGATCGCGCAACGGACGAGGCGGAGGCCGCGGCGGCCGCGGCAACAAGAAGCCGCGCGCCGACGGCAAGGCGGAGGACTGGCGCGCCGACAAGTTCGCGGATTGGGTGTACGAGAACGAGCGCTTCGACGCGTACTACAAGGCGCAGAACATCGTGGCGGACGCGGACTGGGCCGCGTTCAAGAAGGCGCTGGCCACGCCGCTGCCCACGACCTTCCGCATCAACAGCTCGTGCCCGTTCGCTGACCGGTGAGTTGCTCGCGCTTTGGTGCCAGCTTTCCCAGCTCTAGGGGCTCGTTGTGACCGTGTTCGGTGCCTGTGTGCAGTATCCGCGAGCACATTGAGCAGGACTTCAAGTTTGACGGACTGGTGGTGGACGATGAGCCCGTGGAACCCATCAGCCCCATGCCCTGGTACCCGGACAACCGCGGCTTCACGTGGTCCGTGGAGCGCCGTCGTGTGCGCAAGCTCCCGATCTTGAAGGAGTTCCAGTCGTGGCTCGTGGAGCTCTCCAACAGTGGCAGCATCACTCGCCAGGAGGCGGTGAGCATGATCCCGCCTCTTGTGCTGGGCGTGGAGCCGCACCACAAGGTGCTGGACATGTGTGCCGCCCCTGGCTCCAAGACCTCGCAGCTGCTTGAATCGCTGCACTCGCAGGAGTTCGAGACGGGCAAGACCCCCACTGGTGTTGTGGTGGCTAACGACGTGGATCTCAAGCGTGCCTACATGCTTGTGCACCAGTCAAAGCGTATCAGCTCGCCCGCGCTTCTTGTCACCTGTCATGAGGCCCAGAACATTCCGTTTCTCGGCAAGGACGGCACGGAAAGTGAGGGTGTCTTCTTCGACCGTATTTTGTGCGACGCGCCTTGCAGTGGTGACGGCACACTGCGTAAGAATCCGCTCATCTGGAAGAACTGGAGCGCCAAAAACGGAATTGCGCTGCACCCGCTCCAGCTGCAGATTGCTAAGCGCGGTGCCTCGTTGCTGAAGGTTGGTGGTAACATCTGCTACTCGACGTGCACGTTTAACCCGTTGGAGAACGAAGCAGTGGTGGCGGATCTGCTGCGGTGGAGCAAGGGCTCGCTTGAGTTGGTGGATGTGTCTAACACGCTGCCGCTCCTTAAGCGCCGTCCCGGTATTAGCACCTGGAAAGTGATGGATTCGAATCTGACGGAGTTTGCCTCGTACGAGGACTACGTTGCGCAGAACGAGAAAGAGAAGATCAAAGACAAGATCCGTGTTACGATGTTCCCGCCTACGGCTAAGGAAACAGCGGGCCTCCACCTGGAGCGTTGCATGCGCTGCTTGCCTCAGGATGAGAACACCGGCGGCTTCTTCATCTGCTTACTGAAGAAGGTGGCGCCTACTCCAGATGAAAAGGAGGAGATTATCTCAGAGCAGGCTGAAGATGCCATGAAATCTGAAAACACTGCTGAACAGAATGAAGAATCGGTTCCTTCGAGCGAAGTTACGGCTGCTGCTGATGATGATGATGCAGAGGCCCCAAAGGTTGCTTCCGATGAGACTGGCACTGATGAGGCGAAGCCGCGCAGGAACCGCCGCAACGACCGTCGCAACAAGAAGGGTGAGGTCTATGTCGCGTTTGGCACCGAGAACTGGACAAATGTGCGCGAATACTACGATGTGGCTCCCGAGTTTTCGGCTGCACAGTTGATCACGCGTTCAGAGGACGCTAAATCAGTCACCTTTGTTACCGAGAGCATTACGATGGCTCTGCTGGAGGAGATGAAGCGCAAGAAGCTGAAGGTTGTGTACGCCGGACTTAAGATGTTTGAGCGCAACGAAACCGCAGAGGGTGGAAAGGTGTACCGTGTGTGCCAGGCTGGTCTGCCGCACATTCTGCCATTCATGAACAAACGTAAGGTTGATGTGTCCGCGAAGGACTTCCAGATGATGCTCGAGCGCCTTGGCGACTTGCTGGACTTTGACGAGTTCGAGCTGACCACTCGACAATATTTTGCGGAGGCTCCGATTGGTAGCGTTGTTTGCATGCTTGATCGTCCAGGCCAGTCCAACGTTGAGTACGTACCCCTACTTGCATTTACCCTGGTGGTGTTGCTTCGAGTTACTGCGTCAGCGCACTAAGTAAGATAACTTATTTTTATGGACAGGTCCAAGGTTATGAACTTGGTGGTGTGGCGTGGCCGTAACTCGGTAAATGTGATGGCTGCCAAGGCGGATGTGGCCGTGCTTCTCGGAACTATGAAGGAACTAAAGATCTACGACTCAGCAGTGCAGCAAGCCGTGTTGGAAGCCAAGAAGGTGAAGGATGCCGAACGTGCTGTCCGTGACGAGAAGCAGCAGGAAGCGGAGAAGTCGGAGGAAACTGTGAAGACGGAGGAGACTGACTCAACCCCTGCAGTCTAGAGTCGTGGTGCTAGATTTCAGCAAGGGCCTTCAGCTATGGCCAAGGATAGAAACTGCTTTCTAACAACAATGCATGAGCAATTTGCACGTTTACTTGCGAGTTGTGGAGCTGCATTGTTATCCGCCGCATAGCGGGAAAAAGATTTTTTTCAAGCAAATGCCGGATCAAGCAAGTGCCTAGGGTAGCGACTTTTCAAGCAAGAAAAGTAAGCCAAGCAAATTATATGTAACCCTGAGCGCGGTGGTGGGTTTCCAAGCAAAAAAGAAAGCTAAGCAAGTTTGATTATACTGTACTACGTGTAATCTGTTACTGTATCAAACGTGATGTCAGTGCCCTATTCTGATCAAGCCCTTCATGCTTAGCTGTACATGTAATTTACTGCACCACGAGCAATTAGCGGTTCTTGAACTGGGATGGGTGGTCACTTCCTCTTCGGCAGAGGAGTCGGACGCGAAGCAAACTCGAACTCGGGTGTATCGGGCATGATTGTCAGCGACGCCGTGTCCGTTTGATAGCTTCTTTGCTAATGCACTTTAAGACATTCCTTAGTGAACATGTTACGGAAGACATAATTTGGGGTTTTGTAACACTCTTTCAACGAATCTATCTAAAGTTGTCCTTTCCGAGTGAAAGACCTGCCAGCTAGACGGCTTTAGCACGCTACTTGGACCCCCCCCACGGAAATCCACTAAGTTCACAGACTTGCTTGCGAGCCATCTTTTTGCTTGAAACACGCCACAAAACACGGTTACTTGAAAAAAATCCTTCGTGTGCTTGAAAAAAATCCGCACCCCGCACAGCGCGTTGAAGATTTGAAGAAGGCGAGTTGCTAATTTTGAGAGTGATCAGGAATAGCGTGCACGATTGTGCTGCCTTCGTCCTCGCTCTTTCTGGCAGTTTATTTCTGCTCACGCTGGCAAGATCGACATCCTGGATAGTTATTCCTCGTCGCGCACGCTGTGAAGTTTGGCCTCGCTAATTGATAAGACTTTCAAAGGCATTTGATGGAGCGGAGTTCATTCACATCAGCTGAGATGTTCCGGTTGCCAGATCACCTCGACACACCGACGTTTACATGGTACGGGCTTACGTATGCGGTTTGAAGAATGATCTTTAATATTTTTGTGATGGTGACACAGTGAGGTATGCAAAATCTCAGTGCGATCTGCGCAAAAGTTGATGGATCACGTGAACTTCTCGCCACTGCACCAAGCTTCACTTGGCTTGGGCAAAGGGTCGAAGTCTAGTGACGAAAGCAAACGACACATGCGTCGACTGCTATACGACGGCTCCAAGTTGTTTTGGCGCGTCAACGAAACACTTGACCTCTGTATCTATGAAGACATGACAGCAAATTGCGTCACCATCCGAGCTTTCCCACAGAAGACACCTCAGTCGTCTGAGGATGATGCGAAGAAAAGCTCCGTTGGGTCTATTCCAGCGTTGGATGTGGATTCGCGTCGATTGCGTCAGACGCTCGGGCTTGAAGCAGCGTCAAAGGCGCCTGGTCTTCACGGAAGAATGGTTTACCCTCCAATTAACACAATGCCAACAACTGCTCTTACTATCAAGCCAAACGCTGCCGCTGCGCCATCAACGCCAGACCAGACGGGCGAGCTTATCACAAAATATTTGCTGGCTCGCTTGCAAGCACGTCGCGACTCCCACGATCGTGTAAACCTCGTTTTACAAAAGATTAACGACGACGAGGTAGATCCCTCCGACCTCTTGTTAGCCACAACAGACGTCTCCCAGGCTCTGCCCACTGATCTGGCAATTCGTCGCCGCCACACGATTGATGACGTGAAAGAGGCGCAAAAAGAGGTATCTGTGGCAGCCGCTCGACTCAAGAATGCTCGAATGAAAGCTGAAGAATTGTCAAACCTAGCGCGAATGACGCTTGATGCCTTTTCGCGGCACCATAGCTCTCATGAACCCGCTGGATCGAAGACGATTACCCGAGAGCAGGCTAATGTTGCAGCACTGGCTTCGTCTGCATCCAACACCATTCTGGGCCTGAGTGGGGGTCGACGCTTTAGCGTTATGAACAACAAACCCGCTGCTACCTGGATGCGCGCTTACGATCGCGTGGTACTTCAAAACGCGGTAGAGCGCAGCAAAGAAGTAATTGAACATCTTCCAGAAAGTGAGGAGAAAATGGGGCCGATTAACGAGGCGCAGTAGCACACATATGATGAACAACAAACTGCTTAACTCTCATTACACGTGATTGCAACAATAACTTCATTTCTGCTCAAAGTGTGTTGTGTGTACTTGTTCGCGCAATGCGAAAGAGCTGCGCGAATCGCGACTTCACCTCGACCCATATTATATGAACCTAAACAAGCTAAAAGTCAGATTTGTTGAATTGGTGTTATGCTGTAAGGTTCTGGCGTGGGTCCTCCCATGTAGTAACACGGTTGATATGGTCGATGAAGAAAACTCGCCCTTTAGCATCTATCTTCTCTTCCCATCCAACTGGAAGGAGGGCAGTTCTTGCGATGCTTTCATTTTCTGAGTTCATCGGCGACATCTCCATCGTAGCATCTTCCTTTTGTTGGCAAATATACCGCAACAGTGCTTCACAATAAAGATCACGAGCCTCTTGATTGGAAAGGTCCAACCTTGCCGTGGACTTCCAAGGCATCGTATCGAGCTCAGTTCGAGGTGTCTCCGAAGGTAATCTCTTGCTCATTGTTAAGACGTTTGGGGGCTTGGGACTAAATCCAGCAGAAGTGTCAATAGCTTTCTTGTTACTGACAACATCCAAAGTATGGGCGGGAAATACTTACTCGCGAATTCGAATGGTAATACCAGGTGAGATTTTCTGGGTTTTTGGGTGCATGGCAGGGAAGTTTGTTGTGACAGTTGTTGCATGCAGTCGGTCCTTTTCCTGGCGTTCAGAATACAACCGTCAAACAATGAATAGAAGCATGGAAATGAAGAAACCTGGCAAGCAAGTCTGACACGCACTCGATTGTGATAGTCTGTGATTCGGCGGTTCATGTGTGCGATTCGGACTTCATGTGCAGCTCTCTCTTCGCGCATTCGCCTCGCAAACGTGCTCAGTGCCTCACTACGCGTCTTCCTGCAAAACGTTAATCGTTAGCCTTTGCCTTCACGACATTTGTCTCCCGGCGCTTACGTTGGACTGCCATCTTGTAGCTCGTCGACTATAAATCGGTTATCACGAAAACGTGCCAGGTAAAATTAGTGGAGGTCAACCAAGTAGAAGCGAAGCTTGAAATCACGAACCTTTTTCACCACAGTCAACGCCTGCAGCAGTATATGCGACAACGTGCTTAAAACGACGAAGCTCTGCCTGCGTTTGGAATCTTCCTCCAGCGTTGCGTTCGTCAAAAGCGCAAAAGCCGGCATGCGTTGCACGATTCATGGCCCCCGAACGCAAAAAAGTAGTGATCAAATTGTAAGCATCGACCGAAAGGATCTACGCTAGGATAAGAACACTTCAACGGAGCTATTGTCGCACTCGTCCCCACGCCACATTCCACTAAAAATACGTCTGTTCCCTTGCAATGACATAGCACGAAATGCGAGGGTCACTCGGTCGGACGAAGTGCACCTGCATGCTTCAAGCACGACGTTTAAACTCAAAGCAGAATGCATACTACCCTAGCAAAACAGACCACGATGCTGCAATGGATCTCGTTGACCCCTTCAATTTGGCATTGTACACACCTCAGTACAAGCAACCAGATTCGCCCGCTAAGAACTACCGTGACGGAGACGCTGCTTGGGCACGATTTCTTGCTGCGAGACCACTTTTATATCTGCCTAGTCGGTCAGCTATCACGGATGAAGACCCGATTAATCGCCACCGACGCCTATGGACACACCATGAGCTGCAAGAATTCGGCGATTTAGTAGAAGAGCGGAGCCGTATTCAATTGCAAACACAGGAACACACTCTGCGCCGATGGCACCAGTCAGCGACACATGTGCAACGCTGCTTCCGTGGCATGAGTGACAGGATGTACGTACTAAGGCTGCGACAAGAGCTCTTCGAGTATGCAGCCACACTTGAGCGAGCTATGGAGCTTGCTCGTGAACGAAGGAGGCGGCGCAAAGCAGCAGTTGCAATCCAGCGAGGATATAGATGTCACCGCCAGCTTGTTATACGTCGACAACGGGCGGCAACCATGCTTCAAATTGCAAGTCGGCACTTCATGCAACGGCTAAGACGCTGGAACGCTCGATCGACGATACAGCGAGCAGCGCGCTGCTTTTTGTGGCGTCTTCGTTGGCAACAGTACAGACAACGCGTGATAAAAATGCTCAATGCGGCTGCAAGACAGCGAAATCTTTTACTCGCGACAAAAGCTTTTCGCCAGGCCCGAGAAAATACGCTACTTCGTTACCAAGCGAATATCTGGGCTGATCATCCGGAGCGAATGCAAATGCTGTTGCGATCGCGTCGGAGACAACAGAAATTGCGCGAATTTTTGCGTGGTACGCTTCCTCCTCTTCAACGCTCTTCAAGAGACCACAACCCAACAGCGACTACCTGTAAGTATTTAATAACGCCAAAGAAGCGCCAACAGGGTCTACCTCCGCTTCGCATCCCAGCTGCGGGAAATAATATCAAATGCTACGACAGGTAGTCAATATGTACGCCACCAGACTTAACGAGAGTGTTGCTTGGACGGGGGAGATTAATCTCATCATGTTAATAATCTGTAGACGCACATCACAACTAGGCTACGGGGTCAATAAATAACTACCGCAAAGACAACCCTGGCTTTAAGTTGGCGACCACGCGAGCAACAGCGGTGGAAATCGGGCACGCCTCTCGCCCAAAACTTTCAGTCAGAGCTGCGAATCGTTTGGTGACCAAATCGACAACTACTTCAGGAAGCCAACTTCGATGGACGAGCCAAAACGATTCGAAGTTCTTTGTGAAGATCACCAATTCTTGACAATGCCCAACGTTAAAATTTTTTACTGCACTTACTTCTCTGGCCAGTCCAGCTGAGTTTTCACTTGTCGCCATTAGTACTCGGAGACCTTCACAAAACCTTTCCATATTAACCAGCATATCATGTCCTAGCATGTTTAGCTGCTCTGCAGGTAAAACTTTGTGGCATTTCTCGTGACCACTAGATTCTATTAGCTGAGTGAGCGTGTGGCTCAGCGTCAGAGCGGCTTCGTAGAACCCTCTGCGCAGCTCTATCTCCTGTGTTTGGCGCGCCAAGTAATTTCGTGATTTTTTGCTTTCCTCAAACTTCGCCCGGGCGTCACCTGCCAAGCTGAAAGTCATGTCAAAAATCCTCCACTCGCGCTCAGTACTCGTTGCACATGTGCGTTCCAACTCGCGGCGGCAGCAATCCATAACCTCCATCCAGCTATCTGCTGCAGCTTCCATTTCCATTTCGTACTCACCCTTGGTGTTCTGCAAGCGCACAATCTCTTGCGTGCACATGTCGCCTAGCCGTTCCAAGCGAGCGAGCGTATCGCTGAACGCGCGTTCGGTGATACTGTCGCAATCCACAAGCATTCGACGCCACTTCTCCATCAGCTGCTCTAGCTCGGATATCACTGCTGCTATGGTGTTTTCGTCCTCTTCTTTCTTCACGAGTGTCTGTTGCGCGCCTCCGGGTCCCGCTTGGATCAGGCTCAGCACCTCGCACAGTACGAAGACCAAGTCTTCGCTCGCACGGTGGCGCCGCTTGTGGGCCCTCGTAAACGTCAGAAGGTCCCCAAGCCTCTCGCAAGCAACGCGAACGCAGTGGGTGGTGTCGGCGGGCATCTGGATGCCCAGATCTTGCAGCAACGCCGCCGTGTCTCGCGGGTCTGCGCGGAGCTCGCGGTGCTTGGCCAGCAGCAAGAGCTTCTCGACCACGTCAGGCCACGACAGCCGCTGGCTGCGCGGAGGCGCCTCCTCGCCGCCCTCGCTCTCATCGTCACTGATGACGATCACCTCGCGGTCTGCAGCCATGGCCTCGTCTTTTTCTTTCCTTCTGTTGCTCGTTTTCGGGTCGCCAACTTCAATCAGCGAGAATCAGATTCAGAATCGGATTGGACAGGGTGGCACAGTCGTGTCGCAAGTCACTCTTTCGAGGTAACCGAACCGTCCGCCGCCCGGTCCGGCCGAACCGTCGAGCCAGTGGCCGCCCCCCAGAGAGGAGAAAAACGGACGCGAAGAAACCGCCCCCCATACATTCTCAAAGAAGACACAGTCTGCCAACGAGAAAGAAGGAGCCGCAGCTCCCCAGCTAAAGCGAGAGCGAGAGCGGTTGGAGGTCATTCCCCCCCCACTCTGCGTGCATTCCCTCGACCGGCGCAGCGTCATCGGCGCCTCGTTGCTTCCTGAGCGCGCGAATCCTTTGCATTCCGACTCGTCACGCCCCCTCCGTGTGTGTCGACCGTCTGTCGTCGCGTTACACGCCGCTGTCCGTCCGTCCGCTGAGCGCCGTCCTGCCTCGCTGCTCGGCGCAGTTTGGCCGTCTCCCCCCCCCCTCTTTGCGTCGTTTTGCCGGGCTCTGAACGCCCCGCGCATACCAACACATTGTTCAAGGTAAATATCGAGATAGCGTTCCGTAGTAGGGATCTAGACAGTAGCTGCCGTGTACTATGAGGCACGTCACGTCGTGCACGCCTTGGCACTGCACCACGCACTGCTCGCGTCATTCCGACGCCGGCCCTCTCCCGCCCTTTGTGGGGCGAGTCGAAGCCCATGCGGCCGGTGCTGCTTTCAGTGTTCCTTTTGAGAGAAACGTGGGCCGTGAATGGCTCTAGTGGGGGCAGATCTGCTCGGTGTCTGGGCTGTGACTGGGGCTTGAACGCCTCGAGAGCTCACCCGACCGATCCTAAGATCTTCACCTCGACTGGAGAGTGGTGGTGCTGGAGTGCAGATTGGTGTCGGACCTTGGTACCGGCAGCGGTGCTGCATGTGTAGTGTAGTGCTTGCCGCGGGGGTGATGCAGATGACTCACTTGTGCGCTGTGTGCGATTCTCTGGATGTGTAGACCATGAACGTCAACATGGAGCGAACCAGCTTCACGAGCCTGCTGGAGCACTCGCAGTTCGGTTCACCGCTGCAAGTCCCGCAGCAAACGCTGATGCACGCACAAGCACAACCTGCGTTCGGACTCCATGCCATGGTGTCGCAGCCGATGTCCATGGGAGCTCCGCAGTTCATCAAGCAGGAGGCTGTCCCGCAACAAGCTCCTGTGCCAGCTCCTGTGCCAGCTCCCGCTCCAGTGAAGCTCCCAGCAGACCAATCGGTAAGACTACTACGTGCACCTTGGGATACCTCTTGTGGATACCAATACTTACAGATTCATTGCCAGGTTCCGAACGTTCTTCAAAATATGATGAGCCGCAGCAACAGCTCAAAACTCACTCCGTCCAGTGCAGAGGCCTCCTTACTGTCTCTTGTGGATGGCGAGCTCCGCGTGTCTTCGATTTCAAACCTTCCCGTGTTCCTCAAGGTTCTACCGCGCTGCAAAACTGAACCTGAACAAACTCTTGCGCTCGTGGTGCTTCGTGCTACTTCCACAGCCAGCGACGCTAAGCTCTCCCACGCTTGTGCTGGTGCTTTTGAGAAGAGTGGCGGATTGCGTCTAGCGCGTGCCTGGGTCGACTCCGCTGTAACATGGCAGCACAACGACTTGCTGGTTCTACTGTTAGAAGTCTTGCAGACTCTACCGTTGCAATTAACTAGTATTACGGAAGCACGTATCAATGAGCCTATCGTCAAGTTGCGCAAGAACGCTCGCGAAGAGCGGGTCAAGCGCGCAGCTCAGGATCTTCTCAAGTTTTGGCGTAGCAAGTTTACAGAGAAGGAGAAGCCGTCGGCCCCGTCGTCGGCACCTAAAGAGAAGGCTCATGACCCTTCTAGTGCGAGCAAGCCGTCGGCATCGGCATCCACTTCCTCAAAGCAAGTGCCTTCGGCTGCTTCTAGCTCGGGTGCCAGCAAACCAGCGCCTGTAAAGCAGCCTAAGGTATTGAAGAAGCGTACAATCAAGCGGTTAGAGCGACTACCTTTCGGCGGTGGCAATGCCGTGTCAAAGTCTAGTGACTTAATTGGAAACCTTATGCAGCGAAAGTCCGCTAAGGATGCCGCCGCTGCAGCTGCTGAGGCTGAGAAGAAGAAGGTCAACGTCTCTAGCAGCAACAAGAATGAAGGTAGCAGTCTGAGCAACGTGAAGATGGACGACGCTCAATCAACAACTTCTGAGGGCTCTCTCTCCGCTGCCAGCAGCGTCGACGATGCATTATCCATGCCCCTTCCCACGATCCAAAGTTTCAAGGCTGCTGCATCATCGAGCTCCTCCTCGAACGAGCGCAAGCGCATTCGGTGGGCGGACGAGAGTGGTGAAGAGCTTGTCAAGGTTAAGCTTATTGAATCATGGCGGGATCTCGTACCGTATGATCCACGCCATGATGATCAGAGCTTTAAGGACGCCAAGCTTCGCGAGCACGCCAACGAACGGCATGCAATGCTAGCTCAGCATCACAAAGTGCCGCCAGCCGTAGCAGCTTCAAAAGCGCGTGAGTGGACTACTCCTGCATTTATGCGTCTCCCGGAAGCTGTAGCCGGTCGTGTCGACAGTAAGACCGTCACAGATGAGATGCACGTTCAGGACAGTCGTCGGCGTCATGTGGACGAGTATGAAGTGTTGGCAGGAGAGATGCCGATCCCGAGCCCGAAGGAGTGGGAACGCGTCAATGAACCCCACCGCGGGCCACCACTAGAGATCCCGCTGAGCGATGTAGTTGAAGGTGAGCCTAGCCCTGCTGCTATGATGGCTCCGCCAACCTCTTCGGCCCCGCCTGACTACTCTCGAGAGGGATATCCTTCTGGAGGGTACGGCCAAGCACCGGGCTACGATCAGCGTGGTTTCAACAGTGAGTACAGTGGTCGGCAAGACCCCGAAGCAGATCGCAAGTTGCGAGAAGCATTGGGGCCTCTGCAGGAGAACACGGTCGCCGTTCTGCTGGACAACCCCGACGTGGTGCCACAGGTGCTGGAGGAGGCCCAGCGCCATGGCAACCGCATCCCAGATGCCCGTGTGTTTGAAATTGTGGATCAGTATCGTCGTGGCCACTTTCAAGCGCCACCCAATGCTGGTGGTCCGCCACCAGCGTTTAGTCCTTACGGTAGTCAGCAGCAGCAATATGGTGATATGGGTCCTGGTGTGGGCTATGACCACCAGTACCAGCAGCCGTACCCGCCTCAGCAAGGCCCGCCAGGAGGGCCGTTTATGCCTGGAAAGCGGAAGGCAGATGCCATGGGCGCGCCCCCGCACAATGGCCTGATGCAGCCCGACGCACCGCAGTCCAAGCGGCCATCAAAGAAGAACCGCGGCACGCTGCCCTGCAGGTATTATGTCTCACCTATGGGCTGCAAGCACGGCGGAGGCTGCCACTACGCGCATGCTCAGTCGGCGCCTGCTAACGGCCCCGAGATTATTTATAACAGCCAAAATGGTCCCATGATGGGAGGACGTGGTGCTGGTCCCTTGATGAGCGGCCGAGGGGCTGGTCCCATGGAGCGATACGGCCCTGCGGCAATGCAGCAGCCGGGTCATCACATGCGTGGAGGACGGTGATCAAAGCATTGGGAATATACTACTACAGTAAATCGATCGTCTAACCGTCACCAGCATAAGTCTCAATCTCAAGGTGGGCAGAGAAGAAGCCAGCCCAGCCCGGTGCTGGCTCCTCTGGTGTCCTCTAACGACAACACACGTCGGAAGACACGCTCATTACATGTATCACGATGCTACCTAACTGTTGCCAGCATGATGCACAGCAGCAGCGGATGGCCTGGTCGTCTGCCTGAAGCTACGTTCATAAGACAACCAACCACTCAGAAATACTACTGCTACACGAAAACGATAGTGCCGACAGCACCATTCATTTACATGCATACAATCCCTAGCTACCATTGACGTTCTCATCATACCCAACGAAGCACAAAATAAACGAGTTTGTTTGCCAAATGGAGCATTGTGTATTGCCTTTTGTCCTGTTTAGTTATTCAGACCCACGCCATGCCAATATGACAAGGTGCAGGGAACAACACGTATTGCAGAGGATGCCCCAGGACCGTTCACCTGTCATTAGGTGAGACCGAGCCCAGGGCTCCGAGCCCGCTAGCGTGAAGCAGCTTACGCCTTGACCGACGAGGCCTTGCGGCTGCTGCGACGCTTGGCGATCTCGCTGGCACGACGGTCCTTCTGCTCCTTCACGCGCTGCAGTGCCATAAGGCGAAAAAGGAGCAGGATAGTCCCAACATTTGCGCATCAAAAAGTTAGTCCCAAATAGCGAAGACATGGACAAACAGTAGGCGATCAAGAAGATACGAACCTGAGCGTGGAGGCGGTTGTACTCGGCGGCCTCGCGCTGCACCTTCTCGCGCTGCTGCACCTTCTTGAGGGCGATCTGGCGCTTGTGGTGGAGCGTGCGCGGGGTCACAAGACGCTGGATCTTGGGGGCCTTGTCGTTCTTCTTGCCCGTCTTGGAGTCGAACTTGCGACGGATCACGTACTTGCGCACGTCGTCCTCCTTGGTCAGGTTGAACAGCTTGCGGATGTTCGAGGCACGCTTGGGGCCAAGACGACGCGGGATCTGCACGTCGGTCAGGCCGGGGACGTCAGCCTCGCCGGCCTTGACGACCACCAGGTTGAGCACCGAGAGGTCCGGGCCGACGATGCAGCCGCGCACCGACTTGCGCTTGCGCTCACCCTTGCGGCGCGGGCGGTAGCACGACTTGCCCTTGGACAGGAGAAGACGGGCACGGCCGTTGGAGAGCACACCCTGCTTCATGGGGAAACCCTGCTTGTCGTTACCGCCCGACACGCGGAAGATGAAGCCCTTGAACTCGTCGCCGAGCACGTCGCCCTCAATCTCCTGGGAGATGCGCTTGTCGTAGAAAGCGCGGAGCTTGTGCTCGTCATCGACTTCGAGCACCTTCTGGGCACCCGTCAGGGGGTTGGCAATGTTGAGCTTCATGTTGGAGAATCTGCAAGGTCAACCAATACCACACTTCATCAGTCTTTCTCGCTCTGATGCGCTAACACGTTCACGGCCTGCTGGGTATCGACGGGTGGCTGCGCATCTCCGCTATAAGAGAAGCGCATTGGCAGCCCCCCGCCCGAGCTCGAGCAGCCGCAGTCAAAAAGGGCGCGAAAGGATCCGATTGCGTACCTCACAAGACAATAAGGACAATGGTATTGACGCGGCTGGCGGCGGCGCATAAGCTCGGGCTTCCCCCACCACCAACCCTCGCGCAGGGCCGACACGGGCCAACCAAGTGCCTAGACCTCGGAAACCTTCTGTCAAGCTACACTACACAGTTCATGCTTTCACAATCTCCGCATGTTGATAATTGTATGCTGGAATTGTGAGCTTAAGTTCGATCATGCAGAGACAGGAGCTAAGTGCGGTACCCCCCAAAATAAGTCTTGTTTTGGGGGGGGGAGCACATCCACCCGCTTAGGTTCGATTGTTTGAGTCCGCTCGTTCAGCGGCTCACTTCTGAAGACGAATCGACATCCATGTGCAACCAGGTGAGCACTCCCGCTGCGGCCGGCGCTGCTGCTGCCAGCCAGCAGGGCGGCTGCCCCGTGCAGCACGATGCCAAGAAGGCGGCGCCGGAGGGATGCCCGGTGCAACATGACAGCCCCAAGAAGATCGAGGGCTGCCCGGTGCAGCACGACAAGAAGCCAACTGCGGCCTGTGCCATGGCTGGCGGCTGCCCCGTGGTGAAGGACGGCGAGACCGAGAGCGAGGTCTACAACGTATACGGCCAGCGCATCGACCCCACCAACATGATGCCGTACAACCCGAACCAGGAACCGAACGACGAGCAGCGCTACCCGCTGCCGCAGGACCGCGTGCAGTCCACGATCCCCAAGGGCGGAACTGAGGGCACGTGGCTGTACCCGTCGGAGCAAATGTTCTTCAACGCGCTTAGGCGCAAGGGCAAGGGCGAAGATGTGCACGAGGGCGACGTGAGGGCCATTGTATCTATCCACAACAACATGAACGAGCGCGCCTGGGCGCAGGTGGAGCACTACGAGAAGGTGTGCCACCCGGAGCTCGAGGGATCTAAGCTGCTCAAGTTCTGTGGCCGTCCGGACAAGCTGACCCCCATTGCTTGGGTCAAGAAGGTCCTTGGATACGGCGAACCCTTCGACCGCCACGACTGGACCGTGCTGCGCAGTGACAACACGCAGGTGCGCTACGTGATCGACTACTACTTCGACGACGACAAGTCCGCGCAGGACGAGGTGCCGGAGCTGCACTCTGCGGACAAGGTCAAGAGTATCTCCATGTACGCTCGTCCCGCTGTGGACTCCATTGGCGCTCTGATCGACCGCATTAAATTCCCGGTGGTGGCCTTCATCAACGACCGGAAGGACCCCGATATTACTGCCCGCTCTGCGCTTGTGGAACATGCTCAGGGAGAGAAGGATGCTCCGGAGCCGCTGTCCGTGAAAGAGGTTGAGCAAACTTTCGCGAAAGTTAAGGATACGTGCAAGAACTGTATGGTGGAGGTCAAGACGTGCAGCAACGAAGTGCAGTGTTCGCAGGCGGCTATGGCTTTGCAGCTCTGCATGGGTCGCATTATCTGTCCACCGCAGGCAGCTGCCTTCACCAAGGCGCTGGATGGTGGCGATGAGGCCGCGGTTGAGGCTGCTTTCGACGCCATGAACAGCAGTTTGGAGCAGTTCCAGGAGCGTAGCGCTAGTGCTATGCAGGAGCAGGCTGTGCGTGAGTCCCTGTCCAAAAAGTAAGCAACATAAACGACAAGGGGGTTCGTACGCAGCTAAATAACACAATCTAGACGATTTTTATGCCATCACATTGCTGTAGTCATCTTGAGGTTGAGGTGGGTTATTCATCTTCATCAGAGCATACTATTACTTGGCCTCTACAGTCGACGTATTGGTTCCGCAGATGACCTGCACGCACCTGCTCCACCTTCAGTTTAGTGAAAAAATGCTCCGCTGTAGTCAAGAACACCAAATACGGTCAGCTATCTGTCCTGAATGTAATAACGACAGTCTACATGCACTCTTACGCGTTTGGGACCAAGTGGTTGCTAACGCTCCGCGTTTTTGGTTTAGCAGAATAGCTGTTTCGTATCGCTCTGTCTCTTTAGTACGCACCAGCTCAATTGTATTGTAGTGGAGGAGTAATTGGTGCAAGCTCTTGTAGTTATGATCCCGTGCGTATTGTACGGCAGAAAGTCCCTTTCGGTCACGAATGAAAGCGTCAGCACCGTTTGCCAAAAGCAGTTTCGCACAGTCATGAAGGTCATATCGAGCGCAAAATTGCAACGCTGTTTCTCCGAATGCGTTCTGCACCAAGTAGGACAAAATACGTTAGATTATGGATTCAGTGTGAGCACAAGCATGATGCATGTCGTCTTACTTGGGCGTTTACATCAGCTCCATGTGCTATCAGAGCCTTGACAATATATTCAGTATGTTCGCTTCGCAGCATTAGAGCGGCCACATCCTTCACCGAGTCTGTAGCCCCGGACATCCAATGTCGCCACAATAAATGTAAAGCCGTATCCCCGTTAGCAGTAGCAAGCCACACGACTGCTCCATGCTCCAGCAGGCACAGAACGAGGTCAACGTAGAGCGAGCTACACGCTGCCATTAGCGGTGTCAGACCCAAGGTTCTTTCTTCATATACGTCAATTATATCCGCGTTGTCGGTGGAAGATAGGCGTACGGGTACATTAATATCCAAGAACGAGTGGAATTTTAGCCACGCGATCACTTCACTGTCGTGGTAATAAACGACGTGAACGACACGATAATTAGCCCCGCATTAATCACTTACCACTCCCATCTCACAAAAAGCAAACAACTGACCGTATCGGCGCTGCGTGCAAAAGCTTCCAGAATTGCTCCATTCCTTCCCGATGCTGTACCTCACACAGCCGAATCTGCCGTTCAGCCTCCGTCCGTCGCACGTGTTCTTCGTCATCCTTCAGCTGTGTCGTGAGCTTTCCAACGTAATGGTCCAGTTTTGACCGTCCATGAGCACGCCCCAGCCCAAGGCTAAGGATGTCGCTCGTGTTGCTGGATCCACCAGATTTCCTTTCAGCGAGCGACGACGCACCGGAGAGCAACAGCTCCTTCTTGGCAGCGATCTCCATCTCGCGCTGCTTCTCGAGCCTCAGCTGCGAGCCTGCGATTGGGTACGCGTTCTTCATGTATCGCACGTGGTATTTTCCGCACAGGTTCAACTGCGGCTGCGTGCTAGCGCCGGCTTGCAGCCGATTTGCGAGCATCTGCAGCTCCTCGTCCTCCAGGTCGTCGAAGCGCGCGTAAATGCTCGGCAAACGCCGCGCGGGCTTCAAGGTGGGCGCCGACGCACAGCCGCCAGCTTCCCCGCCGCCGCCCGCCGCATTCGCAGCGCGAACGTCGTCCATGCGAGCCCTCATCGCCGCGACATCCGCCCGCAGCTCCTCCGCCCGCCGCTCCTGTCACACCGTCAGCTCTATCGCGTCAACGTTTGGCAGCAAACAACGCAGCGCACCGCCTCCAGTCGGTAGCGCTGCTGGATCTGCTCGCGGTGGGCGCGCAGATACTCCACGCGCCGGCGCTCCACTTCGCGCGGGTCATCGGGGCGCTGCTCCTGCTCTACGCTCGCCATGTTGAACCAGCGCCCTGAAAATGGCCGCCATCTAAAACGAATAAACCTCACACAATCGATATCCTCGGGAGTCCTCCCCCTCCCCCTAAAACGTGTACGCAGTCGGAGCTGATAACCTCCCAGACCGGATATGTTCCGCCCGCTGCCGCACGTCCCACTGTCGTAATGCGACCATCACTCTGGATTGTACACCACGGGCACACCATTAATCGAGGAGAAACTGAGACTGAGACACGGCTGACAAGGGCGCACTCGCCAACCAGCTGCGGAGCGCGGAAGACGGCGATGCTGGCGTCGGCCAAGTCCATGGACGACGAGGCGGCGCGCCGGACGCTGCTGCGAGACCCCAAGCGCGTGGCGGTGCTGCTGGCCCGCGCCTTCTCCTCCTCCGTGCTGGACGACGCGCGCCGCCAGGAGGAGGACGACGAGGAGGTCGAGGAGACGCAGGAGGAGTTCCAGGACCTGGAGCGGCGCGCGAGTGCGAGCGCGGCGCCTCTGCGCGTGGTGATCCGCCCTGCGGCCGAGGAGGACGAGGAGGACGCAGACGAGGCCGACGAGGAGGAGGACGACGACGAAGACGAGGGCGAAGACGCCGACAAGCCCCTGGACGAGGAGGAGCTGGAGGCCGCGGCCGCGGCGCTGCAGGCGGCCACGCGCATCGTGGAGGAGCTGCGGCTCAAGATGTTGCTCAAGGACGGCCGCCAGATGGACCGCCAGCTGCAGGAAAGCGACAGCGAGCCGCCGTTTTCCTCGGCCGGATCGGTCCTCATGACGCCCCCGCTCGTGCCTCGTTCGGAGAACCACCCGGCGCCGAGTGGAGGCCCCGGAGTGCCCGTGCCACGTGCGCGGGCTCGCTATAACTCAGGCTGCCAAGGCTGCGGCAAATCCTTCAATCCGTTCAACCGCAGCAAGAATTGCGCGGCCTGCGGGCACGCCTTCTGCCCAAAGTGCTCGTCGAAGAACGTGGTGCTGCCGTCGAGCTTTGGATATCGGGACGAGTCTGTGCGTACTTGTGACCTCTGTGCGAAATGGGTTCAGAAGACGCTAGACAGATACTTTGATGCCGTGGAGATGGCGAAAGTGCCTGAGCAAGATTCGTCGGTTCATCGAGGCAGTATGGGCGAAATTATGATCGAAGAAAAGCCGCGTGCCTCATCTGCTTTCAGCAGCAGCGTGGTGCCCACATCAGTGGGTGATGGAGTGCTTGCGGCGACATCTGGACCTCGCTCGTCTGTTTCGTCCCCGGATCCTATCCCCACTTACCCCGATGAGGAGAATGCTGCTGACGGTGGAGAAAACGATGAGCAGCATGTTACTTCGATATCTTCTACTTCGACATCGAGGCGACGCCATCGTCATGGGTCAATATCATCAACACCGTCTCCGCTGATGATTAAGAATAAGCCCTGGTTTAGTGGGCATTTACGTGCAATGCATGTAAGTGACAGACTTCCACGGAAGAAGAAGGCTCGAGGTAACAGTGAGTGTGACACCGAAAACAATAGTCCAGAGCTGCGATCATACACAGCGCGGAGAAGTCGTTTGGGTAGCGTGGCGTCGGCTCCATCCAAGACATCTGAAGAGCGTCAACATCTAATTGAAGATACCTCGGGAAATAGTCGTACATGCAGCGAAAGCGAAGGCGTGTTGGCTAGTGTCTCGAAGAGTGCAAGTACTGAACGTGGTCGATCATCATTAATCGCATCTGATAAACCAGCCGAAAGTTCCAAGAACAACGATTCCAATCGTCCTCGAAGGAAAGCGCGGCGCTCCAAGTTTTCTCGATCAGCCAGCTTTGATCTCACGAACCTGTCGGTTGCGTCTCCTGATTCGTTGTCTGGGTCTCCTGGTATGAAGCGTTGTAATACGTTCGGGCCAGACGAAGCAAGAAGTATTGCTGTTGATGTGGTTAGCAATGGCAGTAGTCATTCGGGCAGCATGCGATCAATGAAGGCGTTTGACGACAGTGATATTGTGGATAAACGTGCTAAGCTTGACTCAGCGGAGGTAAAACTGAAAAGCGAAGCAAACCTTTCTGCAGCTGTGCTGCGCTTCGCTGTGTACGAAATGGGTGCGAAAGAAAATACGGGCCTTCGTCGGACATTTGGATTTGCTAAAGCAAACCCAGTGCTGGATCGATATACTTTGGAGCTGGATTGCCGTCAGCGTATCGTGCGAGCAAAGTCTGTGTTCATGCATCGCTTTTGGTCGTTCCACTGTGACTCTGTTCAATCGTTTGTGTTTGGGTCATCAGAAGGAATGGCACGTCTAATTGTATTTAATGGCGGGCAAGGCAATCAATCTCTCGAGCTAAAATTTGCGGATGACGATGAAAGAGAAGAGTTCAAGCAGGCGATGGATAGTTGTCGATCAACAAATTTGGATGAGATGCGCGGGTTGGCTTCGCAAAGTGGCATGTCTCTTCGTGCCCGACCCGAGCCTCCTGCATCCCCTGTTCCAGACAACCTGCGGTCACCGACATCTCAAGAACCCAGTACTACGTTTTCTGGAGATACATCAACGTCGATTGAGTCAGAGTTAGGACTGGTGCTTGATACGATAGACAGTTCTATTGATTCACCAGTTTTACAAACGATCCACGTTCCACTTTTGCCTGGTGAGGTCGTAGTAAAGGACACAGAGCTTCTAGCAACATTGTTAATCGGGCCAGCAAGCGAAACTTTTGAGACTACTCTCATCTGGGGTCGTCTGAGGGGAAAGATTGCCGTGACTAATTATCGGGTGGTGTTTATTCCGTTCGACCGAGTACGAGTTCAGCCACGGCATGGTGGACAAGGAGGGATCGCGTACATACCACTGTTCGCCATTACCCAAGCCCAGCTCCTTTATCCTGGAGGTCGCCGAACCAAGTCCGGGCGAACTTACTACGCAGGTATGGCAAGCTCCGCATCGATTATCTCCATCAGCTGCAAGGATATTCGCGTCATGCGATTTCAATTAGACACCCATCCCTCCGTTTCGGACGACCACACGCACAAACTGCGTGCGACGATTGTGAAAATGGTGGACGCATCTCAGCGATACATTGTCGTTGAACGAGGAAGTATTTCTAGAACAAGCTCTCCTGGGCTTGCGCCGCTGACTTCTACGACAAGTGGCAGCGATACGCCACCGGAAAGGGATGCTGACACTGGCGTTGGCTCGTGGAATGAGAGTAATATGCTAGCTTACGGCTCGTCGCGGACTCCTGCATATGCTGCATCGCCAGTTCTTCGGCCAGACCGGATTTTGGCGATTCCTCGTGAAATTAGTGGATCCTTTGCGTTTTCCTATTCAATTGACAATGTGTCTCCGGACCAAAACGGCTGGAACGTGTTTGTCGATGAGCGAGAGTTCAAGCGGCAAATTGGTGGCGATCCTGCTGTATCACCTTTTCTGAAGGTACGATGGTGCTGTCTGCATTACTTGACTTTGATCAACGATGAATGACCAGAATTCTAATCCATGTATGCTGTGCTAAAAATCAGTTTTACAAGAATGATAGAGGCAACATTTGCAAGTCATATCCGTCAAAGCTACTGCTTCCAGCCTCTATGAACTCCTCAACGTTGGCTAAAGTAGCTGATTTCCGAGCGAAGAACCGACTACCTGTAATAACCTATTACCATCGTCGCAATCGGTGTGTCCTGACGCGCTCCAGCCAACCGCTACTTGGAAATTTGCTTTCAGGAAGCTCAAACGTGTCAGACCAGCTGCTTTTGGGAGTGTATCGTCGGCTTCCAGATATAATCAAAAACCAGTCGCAATCCTCAACGTCATCGCGACCGATTTACATTTTCGATGCACGAAAGCCAAAGGCCTCCACGGGAAACCGGCTTATGGGCAAAGGGGGCGTCGAGACTCCTCAAGATTATCCAGGTGCTGTCATCCATCATCTCAACATTGCTAACATGTATCGGATGCAATCGTCGTTCATGGGATTGATGAAGTTGGTTTTGCCTGGTGGCTTTGAGGATACCGACCGCACATGGTTATCGAGTGTTGAGTCGACGAGGTGGCTTGATCATGTGCGTCTAGTGCTGGATGGCGCACTGAAGATCGCGCGCGTGTTAGAACTAGAAGGAGCTTCTGCACTGGTCCATTGCAGTGATGGTTGGGATCGAACGGCTCAACTTTGTGCCCTAGCGCAACTGATGATTGATCCGTACTACAGAACGATCCGAGGCTTCGCAACGCTGGTAGAAAAGGATTGGCTTGCGTTTGGTCATAAGTTCTCCGAGCGCACGTCAGGAGATCGCAACCGCGATCCGCAACGCAACAAGGCATCTCCCATCATGTTCCAGTTTATCGATGCCGTGTGGCAAATGCAACGTCAGTATCCCCGTTCGTTCGAGTTCAATGAGCGTTTTTTACTCCACCTAGCCAACGCCATGACTTCGGGCCTCTACGGGACATTCCTGTATGACACCAGACTTCAACGAGACGTGAACGAGGTGAAGCACAACAGCGTCTCTGTCTGGACGCCTGTGCTAATGAAGCCGCTGTTGTTCACAAACAACGACTATGAAATATATGACGGTCCTATCTGGCCCTGGGTGAGCTGCAAAATGATTCGATTGTGGGACAACTACTTCTTCCAATGGCACCCTAAGTTTTATAAGTGTCAGTGGGCGTGCAGCTTGGTATACCACGGTCCTTCAAGCTCGCAAGGCAAAAACAGTGAAAACGGGGACGGATTGAACGACAGTGGAGATGAGCTGAACGAGACACCTCAACGACAGCCTCCTCTTATAAGGGATCCGCCAGCTTTAGATCTATTGGCGACGCCAATAACCCACACCATCACCGAAGACGAGAACGAAGTGCCAACAATAAGCCTGTCATCGGAAGATGGCGACGACGATACTAAACGATCTCGTACCGCTAGTGGAACGTACACGCGGAAAACTTCGAGGCGTAGTCTTTTTGGTCTGAACCGTGTCCGTCAGCGTGCTCAAAGTGAAGAGAACAGCGAAACGTGCTAGATTCAACCATCGATACGGCGACGGTTCGAATTCAAACTGTTGTGTCCCAACATAGGAATTGAAACACAACTGGAAGCGTTGACCTTGTAAGCTCATTATCGTGTTCACTCAAACATGTGAAATTTTTTTTGTGGTGATGCTGGCACAATGTACACACGTTACTTGCAGACTGATTCTAATTGTAATCCTCATCATTTTACTCTAAAGACTCGGGACATGTATCAATTACGATCGTTCCTGGTCCAGCTGTGCCGCAAAGCCTTGATCCATATATCTTCGATACGACGCCGCTGATGTTCGATTGCGCGCCTAGTTCATTGACATTCTGGCCAACGGTGTATTTAGAGACCTCACTGCTTTGCAGCTCAATGAATCGCTCAACCACAGTGGCTTGCTTCACAAATTCAGGATCGTTGCCCAATTTCTCGAACACTTCAACTGCTTCCTCGATCGTTTCCGTAACGAAAGATGGTGGGGTTTCTCGGAAGAAAATGTACTCTTTCGTCGGAGTACTACCGGGATTGCCTAACTGCACATGCTTTGGCCCTGATCTTAAAGCACGCTTCCGGAGTGCGTACTCAGAAAGATGATCAGCATCACCACCAACCTCATCGTGTTCAGATAGCTGGTCCGATGTAGCTTTGTTTCCATCCTCGTCGATGTCCTCGTATCCTAGCGCGCGCAAATCTTTTGCACGGGCCATCGGAGTTGACCCAGGCTTACCAATAATTGCTTCGTGCGGCTGGTGGTGGGGTGTGGATCCTGGATGATTAAGACGATTGTAATCGCAGTTTACTTGGCTGCTAAGCTGGGCGGCATTGCTAATTGTGTCAGAAACTTGACCTAAATTGCTGGTGATCACGTTCAGCGTAGGCTTTTGGCGATTTCTCGATGATTGCTTTGTTCGTGTTTTCTTTTCTGCCGACAGGAAGGGGTCCTGGGAATCATAAGTTATGTATGTAGACAGCTGATCAGATATGGTGCATATCGTCAGTTCTCATCGCAAGGATAGCCCACCTTAACACCGCACTTAGCTCTTGCTCTAATCTTTGCCTCATTTGAGCACATGAGAAACTGCTCCAATAGCGAGAGAGCGATGGATGGGTTTGCTTGGGTGTCGCTTGTGCTAGCGAAACGTTGGTGGAGCAACTTGGTTTCATTATCATCCAGACGTGGCATGAGCTGCATGGAAATATTGATGAGCTGGTTGCAAAGGGCAGCATCAGCGGTACAACTTACCCGTTCTTGATCGAGAATTTTAACAACATCGTCGTGACAGTGCATCAGCAAAAACTCCCGAACAAGGTGGTGTACGGTGATCTCGTGGTTCGACGCTGTTAGATTTCCGAATTCTTTATCCTTTAGGCGTTGCTGCTCTTGTTTCGCTTCGTAAGTCTGGCCACTGCTTTCAACGTTCACCGACTCAACAAGATCGGCAGAAACAATTTCGCTGGCCTTGGCGCTTGAGATCTCAACGAAATCGATTCCTTTGAGATTCTTCTCCTCGTGCTCTTCTTCGTCGCTGACGTCGTGTTCATCTACCAGAAACTCTATCTTGCCCCGCTGCTTTCTCCGGTGAGACTGGGCGTTTGCCCCCCATCCCGAGGTTGATACAACTTCAACTTCGTCGGCGAAGCAAGCTTTCTTCACTCGAGGCTGAGACACCACTGGTTCGTTGTCCAAATTCCAAACGTTCATCGTCGGCGATCGCTGGGCAGTTGATGGCAAAGTGGCATCCTCCTCCCATCGCATCACAGACGAAAAGCGGACCCATGACCGGTCCCTAACAATAGCAGCTTGCGCGCCAAGCAAAAATAGATCTTATTGTGGGTGTAGCCATCTTCAAGGATCGGTACGCATTTAGCTGTTCGAAAGTGAAGCCATTTCACATGCGATGCAAAAAATTGAGTCTGAGATGTTGGCACCTCAAAAAGCTGCAGTGCCACGTACCCCACCCACGGGCAGCTTCTGTTTGCCTTAAGTACATTCGCATATATGTATGAATGTACAGACTTACAGTAGGCGTTCGAGTTGTCTACGGGTTGAACGTCGCTGCTGCAGCGGGACCCCAAGTTGTTGACTTTTTGCAATCAAACTTGTTGCCCTGACATGTTGATGCAAACGCGCCATTTACTGGCTGGTCTGCAAGGCCTGGAGGGGGATGCGCGTGCCGAGACACCCCCAGGCGGATTCACCGCGGACTTTGCCAGCGAATGTCGAAGGGCTACCGTAGAAGTGAATCTCGCTGGAGGGGATCTGCTCCTCTGAGGAGCAGATCCCCAGCGCTCAGTCAGTGGTCTCCGATTTTTATCTTCACGCCATCTGCCAGCACAGAAGACTACATACCGTTATGACGATGTCGATGAATTTTGGCGGGCCCAGCCCGGCTTCAGGAAGACTTGAAAGGTCTCCCTCCACCCGGAAAAATGTTGGTTCCAAGTTGGAACAAATACATATACATGTACATGTACAGTATACAGTAGAGACAACTGTACGGACCGTCAATCTTTCTGCAGCACCTTCCCAACCGACGGGTGAGCGCGAAATATGTTGAGGAACTGGCATGGTCCGGTACAGTGCACCGCATTCCTGGCTTCGCGCCGATCTCGTGCCTGCTTGCTAACCCTTTTACATAACTACACTGTACTGTAGGTTTGCGGTGCCGACTTTCTTTCCGTAACGGGAGTGATCTGCTTTAACACGCCGAACACTCGTTCGTCCATTCGACACTGCTACATGTACCGGTAATGGTTGGTTGCTACAGTGCATGTACAGCTATGTAAGCTTGGCATAGAGAGAAATGGCTCAAGTTGAGCTCGAAACTTAAGTTAAGCGGCTCAACTCAAGTTTTGGGCGTTCACGTCACCAACGTGGAGTTGAATACACTGCGCAGTGCGGAGTCCGCACAGAGCCCTTCTCGCGCTCTGCGCGCTGTATCTGCTGACGTGTACACTGTAATGGGGACAGGCACACTGGTCAACTTGTACTAAGTATTGCACAACCTGTACAAGTAAGCAGGCGCCCGCCACCGCCAGGCGGTGACCACCTAGCGACATGCCTAGGAGAGCAGACGCTGCTTCGCAGCAGAACAGTACACGTAGCACGCAATTGACGACAGCGACGCTTCTCTCATGCGGTTACACTGTAACTTACAGTAGTCTCGGCGAGGCAGGACCAGAGCGGCAGCTTCCGGAGAAAACCGGGGTACAAGATAGGGCTAAGATGGTGTTCGCCCTGATCCACGCCGCCTGCCGGCGCTCTTGCTCGGCTCGACAGATCCCCCGGCAAACCTGCTCGCCTCTGGCCCTCCTGCCGGCTGCCGCTGTGGAATGATTTGGATCTGCGGAGCAGAGTCTCAACTCAAAATGGCTTCGCCACAGTCGGTGTTCGCGTGTTCTGGGATTGTTTTGGCAAAATGATGGGCTCCAGTGATCGAAAGCGTCGTCAAATCGCGGTAGCAGCGGCAAGCGCTTGTCCGCAGCCGAGGCACAGAAAACGGTGCCATCGGCGTTGAGGCCAGAGCCTGCCGAGGAATCCCGGCTCATCCGCGGACCAGCTCTTCTCGTCACCGCTCGCTCGCTGCCAGCGCTTCAACGCGTGGCTAGCACTGGGCGATGAGCTCTCTGGGAGACTCACATCAACTCGGCGCTCCTTTCTGCCGGAGAGGTTCAAGTGCCTGAGCCTGAGCTCACCCCTCGCATCCCCCTGCATCTTCAGTGAAAAAAGATCGCCCTGGTCCATCGCTCGGTATGCATCGAAGGACCCCTTCGCCCTGATTTACTGTAATGTGTATTAATACATCTTGGCAGCGCAGCAACTTCCAAGCACCAGCGCCGAAAGACGTCTCAGTGAGACTGTCAGCAAAGCGGAACAATAGTCTCGCGGACACTCGAAACAGCCGCACAGACCCGGAGTTATCGGTCGCGCTGGCGCCTGGTGGATCTCGCGTCAAACCTTGCGCCATCTGCAAGCAGCTTGTCGAGCCAAGCTGCTGTCTTCTCCAACTCGAGCCCTCTATCGAGAGAGATCGCGAGCAAAGTGCCCTTGAAAATGGTGCTCGGGCTCAGGTTTGTACACGTACTGTCCAATCTCGGTGTCACGCCGGCATCTGGCCCATTGCTGCGCGAGAGCCTGTAGCCAGACTGCTGCGGGTCGGGATGGTTTCAACGGCAGATGGTGCACAGGTGGGTCCGAGAGCTGTGGCGCGACCTGAAGCGATCAAGTCACTCTTGGATTTACCTTCTGTCGCTCAAGTGCCTTCAATCCCCTCCATCTTCCACACCTATCACAATGGACGCCTGCCTGCAGAAGTTCGAGACCAGCATGGGCTCCGCCCCGACCATGGCTTCCTCGGCGGCGCAAGTGTCCACCACCCCCCGCCGCGTAGCCCACTGGGACAGCAAGCGCGAAAAGTGCAACAACTGCGAGCTCATTTACCTCAAGACCCTGAGCCAGCACCCGGGCTTCTGCTCTGTGGATTGCAAGTCCAACATGGCCTATCTGCAGAAGGTCAACCACACCATTCGCGCCATGAAGGACGCGGTGGATGAGCGCCAGCGCCTGCAGGAGCAAGAGTCCCGTCAACAACCGGAGCCCCAGCAGGTCGAGGCTGCCCAGCAGCCGACTGCCAAGTTGCCTCCCAGCGAGGCGTCTCCCCAAAATGAGGCGTCTTCTTCACACAGTCTGAAGCACGCGCAATCATTCGCCGAGTTTGGTCTCGAGTCCCGTATCGTCGAGGCCAGCAATGTTGAGTGGTCCTTCAGCGCCGTGTACTAAAGAGCCAAGAGTCGAGTGTAAAACTAAATCCTCACGATAGAGAATGCAGCGTGAGATGTATATAAGCGGCATATAATAGAGCGCCAAATAGAGATTTACATATCCAAAACACAAGCTTTCGCTTTCCCATCTGCGCATTTGCTGTTGTACTACAGCTATCCTAAATGCACTAGTATTTTAAGACAATTAAAATTGTACATGTACAGTAAGATGCTACAGTACAGTACTACGTATGTATTGCAAGAGAATTTGACTGCAACCGTGGTCCACACGTCAAGGGTGCTTACCACGAGGCACTGCTGGGCGTTTGCAATGATATCCACTCCAGTGAATATCAGGTGATTCGCTGCAGCCACGATAGCGTCGCTATCATTCTATAGCGATGACCAGGTACGATGTAGGCGCCTACTGTGAGCTCATACATCCGGAGCTTGATGAGCCGCTCAGCAAAGCAGGGCGTTGAGATTCCTATTCCTGCGAGGAACAGTCTGCCATGTGGGTGACGATCCGCATGGCTGCGAGCGGCACCGCTCCGTACTGCAGACGCCTAGCCGCACGAGCCTTTCACGCCGTGGAAGCAACAGCGCCGACGTGGCGAAAGATTGCAAGTAACGGATGGGGCCTAGAGCTAAGCGCACAGATGATGACCCAAAGCTCGCATAGCGCGGCCCGGGACCACTGCTCAAAGCTCGAGATGACTTCGGGCCAAGCACGAGAAGCTCCAGCATGGCAAGACTTGACTTCATGGCAGCCCCCGCCTGAAATCACCAGCGAAATGCTACAGGCAGCAAAACTGGAGTGTGCACCCGTGCGATTTCTGTTCCTTGAGGCTGCGGATCTCTCAACACACACACGCAGATCGGTGTGGAAAGCGCGCTCGGTCTGCGTGCGACCAGCTGCAAAGGGGCGAGGACAGGGCGAAACCAAGATGAGACGGCCACGCGTCCGATCGCGCGCCGGGCTCGCCCCGCATTAACGGCGCGAACCAGTCGCGCAGTGCGGTGCGGCGTACTTAAGTAAGAGAGAGCGAGATCCACGAGCGTCTGCGACGCCGCTGGCGTCTTGAAGCGCAGTTCGCCACGTTGTCGCCGGTATCGATAGGGCATTCGCGCCGCCTGTCCGCTACTCCGAGAAAATCTACGCCGGTCTAGCCGAGCGAGTCAAGAGAGGGGGCCGTTCCAGTGCTGCTTTGCTTGCTGGCCAGTGCTCCTGAGTCTGCAGACGAGCCGCTGCTTCCGCCCTCAACAATGGTCTCTGCAGCGGAGACCGGCGCCGACTGAGCGTGTCAAAACATGACGAGTCATGAAGCAGACGAGGACGGAGGAAGGTCCCTCCTGCTTGGCGTGGCTCTCCTTCCCGGACTCCGGCTGCGTCGCTCCGGGCAGAGCAACGCCAGCCAGACCCAGCGCTTGAAGCGCTGCTTCCGGCCGATGCTTACCGGCGAGGGAACGAATGCCACCGGGATCTGCAAAGCGGTGGCATCGGGCGTCCGCACCGCGGTGGGGCGTCACTCACGAGCTGCACCGCTCAGGCCGTGTTTGCCGACAGTCGCCGCAACTCCGGCGTCGGGGTATATGGGTGGACACGTTGGATGTGGCCCCTCAGGGGCATGGCTCGCCCTGAGTCAGCAGGGCGAGCCATGCCCAGGATCGATTGATGAGAGCGCCGCGTGGTTTTGCCGCGGTGCCGCTTGCACTCACTATCCATGCCTGAACAGTAATGCGCCCTGAGCAGACACCACTGGTGTCACACCAGTGATGCCTGCTCCTCTGCTCTGCTCCTGCCAATGGCAGGCTGCCATGGAGTTGGAGCAGGAAACTCGTTTCCCAGGATGGGGGAATATCTGCGACGCCGGACTGGAAGGCTCTTGCTCCAGCGGTGCCGCCACCTGAGGACCTCCGGAGCAACCTCCGGCGGAGGTTGCTCCTCCCATCCATCCTCCTCCTTAGCGCACCTTGGTGGTCGAGCGACGTTCGGGTCGAGGACAGCGTAAGCTCCTCAAGCTCGCTCACAGATACTGTACACTGTACATGTGTATTCGTATTATTCTGTATCCAAATAAACTCAAAGCAAGCAGGCCCGTTCACATTCATTGCCGCTTCTGTTGCTGCCCCCGGGTTCGATTCCCGGACGGCGCATTCTCTTTGCCTTTTGCGGCTGACGTCCACCCAAGACGCCCCACTTACGCGACATCTCCACACTCAGCGGGGTATGCTAGGTGATTTGACCTGCAGGCAGCTACGACTGCGGCCACAATTTCAACCAAAGCAGAACGGCTGTGGCTCAGGCTACCTGCGAACGCTAACATTCTGGGCGGTGGGAAGCGAGCGGCTTCCATCGCGTTCGCTGATCAAGGCTACTGCATCTGTCGACGAGGGTAGAAGTAGATTCGGGATATCCATCGGCGAGTTGTAGGAACTTGCAATCCAGGAGTACATGTACTGAAGAGCAGTCTGTGGGGCCAGCCGTTGACTACTAACTTAGTAGTACTAAGTAGCCAGCCCAAAGATGAGCCAGATCGCTCAGACACGCTGCCGCCGCTGACTAACTGGATGTGGGGACGCTTGCTGGATGCTTCTTAGTGGCAGGCAACGAATTCCGAAGCGGTTGCTGCTGCAGCAATGCTGCATGGACAGCGAGCAAAAGCGGTAGCGATATGCACGCCCGCTTGCAGTCGACTGGCGAATACCACTCGCATGCAGCCCTGGGCTGGCGTCGAGCTTCGCTGCCACCGAGCAGCGTCAGAGTCTACGTGCTAGCAAGTCATAGATAGACAACCCCGAGAGTCAACTCGCACTGTCGGGCCAACACGAATTAATACTGCTTGTACATGTAGTAACACAGATGAATTCGCCAACTCTACTAAACCGTTTGGTAACCTTTCTGCGATGGGTATTATACATGTAACTCGAACGCGCACTCCTCCTTGTGCAGGTGCTACACTGTCCATGCAGTATGTCCGCCTGCAAATGCGGGATGTAATGTTGCGTGTCAAAGTTGCCACGTACCCTTAGGTCTTTTCAGCCAGTCAAATCCCTGCAAACTGATTTTCCGCACCAATCACAGCAGCCATTTCCCCACGCCGAGAGCTTCAGCTGCATCATCGCCGCGACGGCTGTGACGCTCCCCCTGCAGCCCCGACACCCCCAACACCACCGAAGACAAGCGCCGCACGCCATGGGCAACCCACGCCAAGTTATTGTCGATGATCAGGTGACCAAGCTGTGGTCCAGCGGTGCCAAGGTGACCTTCGAGCTCGGTCTGCTGGTGGGCCAAGTGAGCTCCTCGAACTCCGGCGACTTTGTGCTGGCGGTGGTGCCGGTCCCGTCCGAGAGCGAGACTGGGGAAGCCCCAGCCGGGCTCGGCGACGTGTCGGTCGACTGGGTGCAAGAGGTGGCTCAGCAGGTGGACCGGTTGCTGCCTGGAGGAATCAGTGTGGTGGGGCTCTACGTGACTTCGGCCACGGACGTTTCAACGCAGTGTGTGCCGTACCTCCGCGCTACTGCGGAGGCGGTGGCGCTGCCCTCTAACGTGAATGTCGGAGACAACGTCCACTACTTGGCACTCGTGTCTCCGAGCGGCGATGTTACGTTCCAGGGCTTTTACGATGTGGCGGATGTCAACAAGACTCAGATGATACCAGCTGAGCGCAAAACCCCAACGACGGGCATCAAGTTTAAGCAATACCGTACGCTGATTGACCTTGACGAGCCCACTCCGTTTGTGAACGTTGCGCCAAACACGGCGATAGCGGCTACGGAATTGGCAGAAAGACGTATGGACGAGGTGGAAAAGCAGCTGAAACCATTTTTCCGCCGGGTGGAAGACTCCATTGCTGTTCTCAAGCTGACGGGTGACACAGTGGCTCAGCACATGAATCTGCTCACACTAACACCTCCCGAAACAAAGCAGTTTGTTGAGGACGTAAGTGATGTTTGTATTTGCCAGTTTGATTATATGCTGTACTCACGAATTTGATGCTTGTGCTTGCTTTTTTGTAGCCGCTTGGTGGGATTCACGGCGCTATTAGTTGCGTCGCTTTCGTGTCCCGAAATGAGCCCGAGGTGAACGAAGTTGCTGCAAATTATCTCAAGCGAGACTTTGTTAAATCTTTGCTGGTGCGGGTGGCGCTGGCTCGTGAGCGGTGGGCAGAGGATGATGAAGGTGAGCTTTTCATGATCGGTAAAATCTAGCGGATCAAGATTCTCTTGCTGATCTTCTGTTCTGATTTATGAACAGTTGAGCCCAACGCAGTGTTTAAGGAAGGTGGCACCATTCGTCTCGCCCAACGTGGTCTCGTCCCGTGGCGTTCCGCAGCCGCGTTGAGTCCGCACTTTTCCGCAACGATTCACGTATTCCCGGACGAAGACGCTGCTCAAGCTGTCAAAAACGCGCTCGAGATCCTCGGCAGTGGCACTGACAGCGACATCGCAAGTTGGGCCGCTATGGAGATCGGCGGTCAACTAGGATCACCCATGGATCTGACATTCGGCGTAACCGAGTCGGAGCATTTCAAGTACGTCTACTATGTGGCGCCGGCAGTCCTCGTGTTGATCCTTCTGTTAGCCCAGTACATAATGTGAGTAGGAGAGGACGTTTGCCACTCAGAGAGCAGATATACCGCTTACCTGATTTGTGTTTCTTGACTCGTGCCGGCTTCATCTAAAAGGAGTGTAGGTGAGCAATGTCTCTTAAGGTTGCTGTGATATGCTTGCGTTTTGCATTGAACCGTTTCGTTTTCTACAAGGCTCGTATACATCTAAATCTACATCGATTCTATCCTTTATCGCGAACGCGTACTTGTGCGCGTGCGTTTAATACATAGCGCTGAAGGCCCACTCGACGTTGCTGGCCTCGAGGATACGGGACTCGAGACCGAACTCAGCGAACGTCTTGCACTCGGCCTCAACAATTTCGAGCTCATCGTCATCCGACTGCTGCTCCTCCTCGACAGGTTGCTGCGGCTGCTCGGTTTGTTGCTGCTGCTCCTCCTTCTGCTGACGTTGCTCCTGCACCGCGTCTTTCATGGCGCGGATGGTGCGGTTCACCTTCTCGAGGTAGACCATGTTGGACTTGCAGTCCACGGAGCAGAAGCCCGGGTGCTTGGTCAGCGTCTTGAGGTAGATGTGCTGGCAGTTGGCGCACTTCTCGCGCTTCTTGTCCCAGTGGGCAATGCGGCGGCGCGGCAGCTCGCGGGGCTCCTCGACCGCAGCGCGGCTTGCGCTGGGGCGCGCAGGGTGCGACCGGGGACTGCCCGAGGCGAGAAGCACCGGCTTGGGCTGCTTCGTCGCCTCGGCGGGTGCCGACTTGGCGGAGGAGAAGAGCATGCTGCTAGCGAGTTTCTGGAGGAAGGCGTCCATTCTAACGGATTGATAGGAGCTCGTAGTGATCGGAGTCGCTTGTGCTCGCTGCGGCAAAAGCTGAAGTGACCTGCCTGCAGTGCGTCGCTGCCGGCCGGGGCCAGATGGTCTCAACGCCGGCCTTTTTTTTTGCTGGTAGGAGTGGCATCCTGCAACAGTCGATACAAAGTCTGGAGATCCCCCTCCGGCTCGTCTAGCGCCCGGGCTATCCACGGTGCCAGAGCTGTTGCGGAACTAAAACAAGGGACGAGGAAGTGGATCAGAGCAGGGGTAAGTTGCATTCCGCCCTAGCCCCCGCTCGGCAAAAGCACCGGCAAGCAAGCCGGCTGGGTCCAGCCAGCGCGGTTGACTGAGCTGGCCTTGTCGGCTCGGGCTCGCGATGTCGAGAGTGAGCTCTTCCACCGGCTCCGCTCGGGAATCGCGACGCCTTTGGCGAGAACGCTTCGCTCAAGACAGACCGAGCACTCTATGGGAGCGGCGATTTATTGCCGCGCTTGTGCAGCTCCCGGTGGTGTTCACCTACACCGCGTCGCTTGTGACGTTACATGATGCAAAGTTTGAAAAGCTCCTGCGAGTTGATCTCGGGCAAGTCTGGCAATTCCATTTGTCCAGTTGGCGCTGCGCACGATGAGGAGCGCCCTATTATAGACAAGTGCTGTTTGCAACTTTCACGTTGCTAGCTCTCCCAACTCTAATTCCATGTGCAACTCCATGTGAGTCAAGCGATCCTGGCAGAGCCATCCCGGGTAAATTAGCCGAGGATGAAATGACGAAGCGCAGCAGCCAGAAAGTGTTCGTGCAGACTGTCAAGACCTAACTTCGCGTAACGCTCTCAGCTCTGGGCGGCTAAAATAACCCCGCATGGCGCCCAATACACAGTACAGACACTCCATGCTAAACGATGTTTGCGGTCTGCCCTTGACAAGCAATTCTCCCATGCCGCTCCGGCTGGAGGAAACACCAAAATACACCACCACTCGCATACCCCAGTTGGGATCTGGAAATGCTTTGGTAATTCAGCGATATACGGTCTGACAGAGGTAACGTCTGGGGCGGTTTGGTATCGCGACTGACTCAAGACTGCCCAAGCCCCAATATAAACCCGCTGTGCTCAACTGAACAGCCTGCCGCGTACTGGTAGTCGATCTCCCAGAAGTGGGGGCTGAAATGCACTGCTGAAATGGGTCAGTCGTCTTTGTCCTCTTGAGACGAGAGAGCCACGTCGCCGGCTCTCCTTCTCGCTATAAACCTGCCGTCGATCGTTCAAGGCGCCGAAGGCTGCTGCTGCTATACATGTAATACATGTATTAATACTGTACACCAAGGTAAAGTAAAGTGTAGCTCTCTTTTTCGCGCCTGGAGGAATGCGACGTTTGCCGGTGCAACAATTTGAAGTGCGAAGTTACTCTCGTCGTCGCGTTGAAGTCGCCGTTCTGAGTGTACTGTATTAGTACACTTTAACTTCAGTTTTCATCTTTGCATTGAAGGCAGAGATCGACCAGTGCCCAAGCTGGGAGTGTACCGCACTCGACTGGCAATTTGGCCCGGCAAAGCTCTCGCAGGTATACGGAGCGTGTAATGTGAAAGCTGAAAAGCTGAGCTTTGCCAATGCGGGGCGAGTTCAGCACCCAAATTTTCCGGGCTCTCAGAAATGACGTGGTATGCACAGTACTTGTAAGCAAACGGATTGACGCATCGGGAAAGCCTTGGCATTCAGGCTCTGGGACACCGCTCCGATACGGCTCCATTGCGTTCGCGTTCCAAATGCATCTATCTGCCAGGAGCCAAGTTAGGGTATTCGGGGGTGACAGCACCATATCGACTGCTTGGAACAGTGTATCAGTCTGCTGAAACTGAAACAGCACAGCATCTGGCTTGACTCGCTGCGTTTCAACAACCCGTCGAGTTCAAGTTCACTGCGCAAAGGCATCGCTTTGCTGCAAGTTTGTCTGCTGCATGCATCCTAAGGAAATCCAATGCCTCCCGAGTCGGAAGTCCCGACTCGGGCCCGGTCACTTGACCCCCGAGTCAGCCCCTGGTACTACGTGTAGGATACCTGTACTGTAGTATGTACTTCAAGTACATGTAACAAGGCTTGTTTGGATACCGCCTGGGACAGTTTTGTCGTGCTTCCTATCCTCATCATCACGACATACAGTACATGCACTGCCTCGGCGCATATTTCAGGGCTCGAATCGACTCAACCGTGGCGTTGCTCGAAAGCGTTAAGCCACCAGCTCGCACGCACGAGCGGCTGGTGCCATCCTGGATGTCGAGTGCTGTCCTGCCCTGCCGAGTTGACTTAACAAGTCAATTGAGTCGCAGCGAGTGGGTACCGGTAATACCTACATGTATCGGTATCGCCCCTTTCCACAATTGCCAAATGCATGTGCACTACATGTATTACATGTCGTCAGGGCGTGCACACATTGCGTTACACAAGGACCCACCACATGAGGGGAGTCACCTGGGTCCTTGCATTGCAAGGTCTGCAAGTCGCCAAGGGGACCCACTACAGTACTGTATCGCCGTAAGTTGCGGCGGCGCTGATCGTCGACCTCAGCTGCACTCGCAGCCCTGATCACTGAGCACTGCTCAGTGAGCAGTGAGCAGTGCTCAGTAAGTGACGAGGCAGGTGATCCCTGTCCAGAATCGTGCAGTGCCATGGGGTGCCGTGATGAGTGTTGTGTTATCCAGTTTCGTCGGGACGACCAAGGTGATTGACGGCCTGCACGCCGTCATCTCGAAATGGTTGGCTCGGGGACAGTTTGCGAGCCAACCATTTGAAAATGACGGAGGACCAGTCTCGTGCCTCGCACGGTGACGCGCTCTCCCTTCACGACTTCACCATGACAATCGGTCCCCTCGCATCTTGCACTGTCTGTCAGGCCTGCATGGCACCAGGCCACACACCATGCTCAACCTGGCAGACTGATGGGATTCCCACGCCCCCTTCATGGGAGACCCCATGCCATGCCATGACAGCCAGGGGACCAAGGCAGTGTGTACTGTACTTTAATACTACCGATACTGCACCTCCAAGCTGCTTTCGAGAGCCACAGTACTGTAGGATACTTTACCGGTAGCTTCAATATGCATTCGATTGCTAGTTGCCTACCGTCAGTGGTATCGACAATCAAAACACCGACAATAGACGTAACGCGGAAGTGGCCTGACAGGTCTTTGCTTTACGAGGTCGGCTACGCCGTCTGCTTGCTAACGCTACGTATGCACCAAGCGCCTACATCCTTCCCCCTACCGAGGCTAAACGTCACCGAATATGCATTCCGGGAACACGAACGCAAGCAGTTCAACTGCCTCTCCTCCTGGCTGACTGAATAACTTGCTGCTGTCCGGCCAACTCCACGGTACTCCCTCTTCCTTTTTTTCTGATCTTTTCATGGTTATCTTTCTCGTCTCGTTTTCCTCGTCGTTCTTCACGCCGATGATCACGGACGACACCTCTCCTCCTTCTTCGCCACGACCACACTGGACTCAGCAGCCCGCTTCCATGTGGCCAGGCTTGTTCTCCGCTTTCATGACCCCTCCTTCTCATCGACCTCCTCCCCCCAAACATGCCCCATAATATTGATAGCGTAGTTGTGTTCTTCCTTCGTCAAGCGCTCTAGTTGCTGGAAG
Source organism: Phytophthora fragariaefolia (assembly GCA_030267785.1). Lineage (NCBI taxonomy): Eukaryota > Oomycota > Peronosporomycetes > Peronosporales > Peronosporaceae > Phytophthora > Phytophthora fragariaefolia. The sequence continues at coordinate 55,903 of BSXT01000333.1, read as the reverse complement.
GCAGCGAGGCTGCACCACCGCTTTGGGCGGCCATGTCGTTGGCGTTGTTGTCGATATGGCCAGGCATCTCCCCGAACATGGGGCCCTGGTTCTTCTCCTTCTTGTGCTGCACTTTCAGGCGCTTACGACCGACCTGGAAGCCGTTCATGCCCTTGATGGCAGCTTCTGCCGACGGAGCATTGTCATAGCTCACGAAACCTGCTCGGCAACGAATCCAAGTCAACTCAGTCAGTTGATGCAGCTCGTCTCCTCCCGGCATCTGCAACTGGCACGTACCGAAGCCACGGCTCCTTCCAGTCTCTTTCTCCACCATGATGCGAGCGCTAATCACGTTGCCGAACGTAGCGAAGTAATTGAAGAGATCCTGGTTAGTCATGTCGTTCGGGATGTGGAAGACAAACAGGTTGCATCCAGGAGGTCCTGTACGCAGCAATACACAACACGCAATGTTCCCAACCATGCACACACGTGGTAGCGTGATGATTTTCGACATTTAGTTCATGCACGACACAGACTTATGCAGACAGGCAGCATCAACGCATGTATGTACCTTGGCCGCTCTCCGTGGTCTGGATCGGAGGGCCGGGACCCACAATCTGCGGCGGGTAGCCTTCACAGGGAAAAGGACCACAGCGCCTAGCACGTCAGGAATCGTCCACACACACGTCAAGTCTCTCCCTCTCCACCAACGCACCGTAAGCCTGCGGGAACGGGTACATGTAACCGTTGGCGCCGTACGGGGGCGGGTACTGCATGGGCTGTCCGTACGGCTGCGGGTACGCTCCGTACGCCGCGGCACCTGCATCAACGACCAGTAAGAAGATCAGTCTCCGTAGTTCATACACACAAGACCCAACGGTGTGTGTGTGTGGAGGAGGGGGGGAAGGGAGGGGCGTACCCTGTGGGGCCTGGCCGCCAAGCTGCGGCTGCTGGAAACCTCCAGCCGGCTGCGGCTGTTGCTGCGGCTGCGGCTGCTGCTGGGGGGCGCCACCGCGGGGCAGCTCGGCTTGAGGGGCTGACAGCTCCGCCGGGCTGCAGCGGCAAAGATACAGATAGGCTCAGGTTAGGCACTGGTCGAGGAGCTACGAAGGGGGGGGGGGAGGCGCGTACCGCTCCCACGTGGACTCGCCCGTGACGGCGTTGTAGTAGTACTTGCGGCCGTTGGGCGCGTCGTGCTCCGACCACTGCGAGGTGGCGGGCGCCTGCGCGTCGACGCCGCCGGCGTTGGGATCCACTTGGTCGGCCATGGTGCGTGGCGCGGTGGTATGCAATACACGCAAAATGAAAAATGCAGCGCGGGGGGCTACGGGGACTGGTGGCCTGCTTGCTGCTTGGCTGCGCGCGGGTGGACGACGGACGGGGGGCGGGGCGACTCGATCCGCTTTCCCTCACTTTCCTTCGTGCAGAATATTGGGGTGGCGGAGGGAGCGAGGGGGGGGGGAGATGTCACTCTATCGCGGGAATCGGCACTCAAGCGAGAGACGCCCCCCTTTCGCTCGCGAGGGTTTCGACCAATGGCGGAGGTAGAAGAGCGCCATTGGCTGAAACGAGTAACGGAAGATCGCACCCAACTTGAAGCTGCCGGCAACTGTCATGAGCCGCTCGGTGGCTGCGGCGCCGTTACGGTCGGGCCATGCTCATCGTTGGTATTGTGGTCGAGAGAAGTTGAGCTCTGGAGAGAGGTGCGCTTGACGTGGAGCCATGACATCAGCCAAATAGAGATGCACTTTCGTGTCACGGTGACGCTGTTAAACAAAGAAGTGTCCGGCAGCGTCTGATGACGACTCAGGACGTGGAGTGTCGATTACTTAATCTTAGCGAATTGGGTGGTGGTGGTGCGTTCAATCATAAAAGTAAACATGCAGCTACTTGAGAAGCTGGGCGATGGATACTGTCAGTAAAAGGCTTCAGTGCGTTATCGCATCGAGGAGGGGATCAGGGGGGGCGTAGTTCTGCGAGCATAGTGCGAATAGAGTCTTGCGCTGCTTGGACACCGTCCAAGATTGCCTGTCCAATGGACAAGCAATCTGCTCGTTTATAGCAAGTGTCTATGTTGTCAGTGCAACTCTTTTGGCGTTAAAAAAAAAAATGGAACCACTGACGAGAACTAAGTTAGTGACAGTTGCTTCAGCAACGAGGATTCTTCGTCGGCCGTCTGCAACTTGCAGACAAAAATAATCTTATTCAGATTATGTGCATATATACCTCTCCATGCTACGCTCTACTAGATAACTAAAGTATTGCGGTAAGGCCAGCAGCGCTAGCCCAGTGCGCACAGTCACAGCTCGAAGGGATGCTTACAACAGCAACATTGCCTTCGGTCGCCACAGAGCACCGTTTCCTCGACAACGCATTAGAGCCTTTGGTATGGTCATACGATGGCGTTGGTAGGGTATAAGCACAAGCGATTCGCTCGAGGGATACAGCTCAAGCTTAGCGCGTTTAATAGTTGGGGCAAGTCTATCACTCACACAATCTGAAATCAAAACTGTTTTGCCTTGACAGTATCAAATCAACAATTGCCTAGACGGCATCAACAACGGACCATCAGCTAGCAAACCGTGGCAACATGTTAGACAAGAAAACTACATGTACATGTATCTCAACGATGCCACATTCTACAACGTCGGTACCTGAGAACATGGCAATCAAAACGGAGCGTATAGCCCACGAACCTATATCTGAATGTCCAGGAGAACACAAAGTTCTCGTCGTGTGAATGGGGTATGCCGAAGCACTGCTGTAGACGGTAATACAATTCAAAAATAGAACTTGTTGCTGCGTATTGTCCGGGCACGTTGCAGGTAATATTACTAGTAGTATCTGCTATCGAGATTGATGACTCACTGAAAAGGAAATACTGTATCATACCGTATTTCGTCTCAATAACGAGGTTGTTGTCTAACGTCCACGCGTCGTCAGATGATGATTTCATCGGTACACTGGTACGTACTCATTCGGAAGTGACACTGTACCCGGAATTACCCCTGAGGTTGAAATTGTGGGTGCAAGCAAGCTTGGATCCACTTAATACACGTGGCCGAAGACGACGGCCAGGTGACGATTGCTAGGTGCAAAGCAAGAATATGCGCTCCGCGCCATACCGTAGTACATGTAGTAAGTACATGATAGATGCTGGCGAGGCGTTGGAAACTTCTGCTGTAGGTAGTTACAATTTGTACATGTACACGCCCTGGTGCAACCTTATGGCGTGACCTCGTCGAATGGGGGTTTCGTAGCCCATACATGTGATCGTTTCACCTCTGCGGGAGAAGCTCAAATGAGGGGGCCTCGTCCTGCAGGGCACACCCCGAAAAAGCCGCATGTCCCTGCTAACAGCAGTTGAGTAACGTGAAGGCGGCCAGCGAGGCCGCAAACGATGTCTAACGCGTCGCGACCGCGACCTCTACCCGCCTGACAGGCGCATGACATGCGTCGCGCGTTTCGCCCTAGTCGATGGCGACACGAACGCGATTGCAGCGGGTCGTCGGCCGCTGCGACGATGAAAGCTGCGCCCGAGTCGAGGAGAAGGCAGCGGATGTGGGAATGACATGGCGGTGCACATCTAGCACGCGGATCCGCCACGTTTTTTTAGTCTCCCCAGACTAAACAGCTGCCATTAATTCGAGCCATAAACGAGTCGGTACGCGGCTCCGCCAATCCGCGCGCCGCAAAAGTCGTCAGAAGCGCGAGCTTCAAGCCCGTCTTGCTGTTCGAGTGACATTGCGGTGGTGGCTGTGGCGCAAAAAATCGTAGAGGCAGGACAGGCGGCATACTGGGGGCAAGTGTCCGCTGAACCCTGCTCGCTAGTCAGCACGGGGGCACGCACGCAGAGAGCTCTGGCTGCTGCCCATCCAGCTCCATTCCCAGTTTTGCGTCGTCTCCCTCCAGCCTCCAGCCGAGGAAGCAGCCAAGCTACCAGCCAGTCGAGGACGGAGAGGTCTCTATCCCTCCCTCGCTGCTGCTACCCTCACTAGCGAAAAAAGTAGAACTAGAGGTGAAAGCACCATGGTGGTAGCGCGAAAGGTTCTCATCGTCGTCGGTGTGCTCGTGGTCATTGGTGTGGCCGTGGGCATCATCGTCGGCGTGACCAGTGGCGGCGACGACGACAGCGCCACAACCAGCAGCGGAGAGACCACCTCCAGCGGCTCCGGGTCAAGCACGGCGTCGGGCAAGACGTCGGCTTCCACCAATGTGAGCGAGTCGGACCTGCTGACCAACACCACTGCTAGCGGCAGCGGATCGGCCAACAAGGAACCGTCCAGCGACCCGGAGGAGGCCAAGGCCGCACTTACAATGCTCGCTATTGGAGACTGGGGTGCCACGACTGACAAGCCGGGCTCGTGCTGCAACAAGTACCGCAAGGTGGCCAACGACTCGCTCGAGATGAAGATCGACTACTGGGCTCAGATCAACATCGCCGAGATCCTGGCCCAGGCTGCCGGTGACATCAAGCCCTCGCGCATCATTGGTCACGGCGACAACATTTACTGGAACGGTGCTGGCCCCGACGACATTGACTACCGCATGGAGACCACGTTCGAAAGTGTGTACGACCAGCCAGAGCTCGAGGGCATCCCATGGATCAACGTTGTTGGCAACCACGATCTTGGTGGATCAGAGTACATCTGCGGTGACAAGGATTACAACTTCCGTGAGTGCGAGAGCACGGAGGAGATGCTAAAGTACCTGAACCTCAAGTTCTCGCTGCAGCAAGAGTACAAGAGCGCCAACTCTGACCGCTGGAAACTGTCGGACCACTACTACGTTGAAAGCGTGGAGGCGAACGGCGTCTCGGTCGACATCTTCAACATCGATACGAACTTTGCCGACTCCCACGGCGTGATGCAGATCTGCTGCCAGTGCTACGGCTACGTGAAGAAGAAAAACCTGAGCGCTGCTGAGGCCAAGACTCTGGGCAACACGTGCAACGACCGCACCCCAGGCGATGAACTTTGTGCCGGCGGTAGCACCGAGATGTACGAGGCGTGTGCTGACACGATCAAGAAGTGGTGGGATGACTCACTTGAACAAGTCCAAAAGGACCTGGCGGCCTCCACCGCTACTTGGAAGGTTATTAACTCGCACTACTCCCCCCACTTCCACATGAGCGAGGACAAGATGAAGGAGTGGTTCATGGTGACGAAGGAAGGTGGAGCCCACGTGTGGTTCAACGGACACACGCACGGTTTCAACCACGATATCAGTAACTGGGGCACGCACTTCTATGAGAACGGCGGTGGTGGTGGTATCCAGTCCGAGACGTCTGGCATGCCGCCTGAGGTTGCAGAAAAGTACGTGGAGCACGCGTGGATCGCTGCTGGCAACCCCTATGGGTTCTTCATGCTGCACTTCTCCGAGGACTGGCTCAAGACTGAGTTTATTACCTTTGACGACAAGTGGACTTTCAGTGTTAAGAAGGACGAGATTGTCAAGGGTGGCTACCAAAAGGGTCACTGCTGGCACGTGCCTGTGACTGTTGGAGCTGGTAAGGAATGCACCACTAGCCAGAACAGAGTGTAGATACGTTCAACATCTTTGTGCGCGAGCTGTTAAGCCTCTTGCTGCAAGTGTGTAGAAATCTTTGAGTGAGCGACATCAACCGTTCACTGTTTTGCCTGCAATATACAATCAATATCATCACTAAACTTAAACTCGTTTTAAATACTTGTGCTTATGACCGCGTGGGTGTGCGTCCTTGTTGATCTTGTGCACTTGAAGAGGACTCACGTGAAACCGCAGTTTGTTGGAGGGTTTGGTGGCTTTCGCGCTGGCTTGTCAGAGTTCCACTGACAGGAAGGTTGCTGTTTGCCGGCGATAGCTCTAGTCGTGATTTTTCCATGTCGGAATCGTCGTTGGATGTAGGGTTAATAGCTTTCGATGTACAATGGTCGATAGTTCCACCCGTTATCTGTTTCGCAGCCAAAGGCGGATGAGAGGACTCTCTTCCTCCAAAATCTTTCCTGATCGCGTCGTTCCTGCTCGCGTCGGACCTTCCATTTGCCGGTAGATTTTCTGTGTTACCGGGAACATCTCCATTCTTTGGTTGTACTTGAGTTTGGTGGTTTGGTGGTGAATGCATCTGTTGCGGCCCCTCGTAATTATCGTGCTGTTCACTGCCTTGATACTGCTGATTTGACTGCACCTTGTCCTTCTTAAGCGCATCAACCTCTTGCTCCAAACAGTGGACCTGCTGCTCTAACTCCTCTATCTCCCGCCTAAGCGTTTCATTTTCTGCCGTTGTCTTCGCCACGAACTGCTCCGCCTGCGCACGCAGCACTGCCCGCTCTTCTTCGAGCTGGTTCCTCAACTGCACCTCCATGTTGTGCACAAACTGCTTGGCTTCTTGCACTACGCTCCCCTGCACACGCCCGAATTCAGCGATTCTCTTGAGTTGTTCATCTGTCCACCAAAAATGCACCGCAACACGTCAGCGCCATCTTCACACACAACGCATACGAAGCCAAGTCTTCAACCCACTCGTAAAATGGTCTTCGACGTGGAAAATGACTCTCTGCTGCCACTTCTCGAGCTCCGCGACGGAGATTGTCACCACCTCTTGCTGCTCCTGCTCCTCGCCCTCCTCCCCGCTGGAATCCTCTGCTGCCTCCTGTCTAGCGACCACAGCATCTCCCCCGCTGCTTCTCCGCTTGCGCCGACTCGTCTTCCCTATGCGAGCATCTCCGCCAATGGGCAGCGCTGTGCGCAGGCCTTGGAGCGCAGGACTCGGCAGTTGGGAGCTGTCCGAGGAGGACTCCGTGTCCATCGCGACTGGATCCTGCTTGGCGGCCTCCAGTTCGCGCATCGAGGACGCAAACGCGTCACCCAACAGACTCGAGATCTCGGGCGAGGCCGAGGACGAGCGCGAGGCCTGCGGCTCCACGTAGCGCTGCGCGCAGTACTTGCGCGTGGGAGACTTCTTCCGGCCCATTGCTATGTACTGGGAAACGTTAGAGACTCGACTGGATTGGAACTGTGGGGTCAACATTTCTGTGCTCTCGACGATGATAGGCTGAAATGGGGTGCATCCAGACCCATGATTGGCTACAGGGATGCTACGTCCTACATTATGGAGGGCGGAGTCAGCGGAGCTGCTGGAGGATACGCGCTGGAGGACAGAGGAGGACATTAATTTAGTACCCCATGCCACGTTGAAGTTGACGGCCCAACTTTAGTCGCAAAAGTTGGAGCGTACCTGCCAGGACGGCGGCGCCGAATCCGTTGTCGATGTTGACCACGCCCACGCCCGGTGAGCACGCGTTGAGCATTGTAAGCAGCGGGGCCAGTCCGCCGAACGCTGCGCCGTAGCCCACGCTCGTTGGTACCGCAATCACGGGTGAAGAGGTGAGGCCTCCCTGTGCAAATTCCATGCAGCAAGTCAGAGAAACTTGGAACGTCGCACGGCGTGATTCCACAACCAAGCAAGGGATACGCACCACCACGCCGGGCAGGGCACCATCCATTCCAGCAACGCAAATGGCGACATCTGACGCTCGCAGGACATGCTGGTTACGCAGCAAGCGGTGGATTCCAGCCACACCCACGTCGTAGAGGCGGGTGACCTTGTACTCGGCCAGTTCTAACGGTAGGAGCTCGGGTTAATTTGCTACGAACACAAACAGATCCTCGGACTCTGCGTCAAAGTCAAAAGCTTTGTACCAAGTGTAACAGCGACTTCTTCGGCGACCGGTAGGTCCGATGTTCCTGCACAAAGCACACAAGCGGTGGGGATGGCCTATATCATCACGGCGAAGCAACATACATTTTTAGCAAGTACAGCCATTGGAGACCCACACTTTGCTCTTCCATCAACCGCACCAAGGAGAGTACAATACCTTTTCCTGATCGCCAACTCCTTCTTCCTCGTTCTTGTTCTTCTCCATATCTCCCAGCGATTTCGAAGCTAAAATGTGAGGCACTTCGTAGTACTTCAGATGCTGGCCCTATCAAGCATTACCAGTGTCGTCCACAGTCAAAATACAATCCTCACAATACCCCCCTCCAATAATTTTGCTTCTCCGTACTGGCATCAACGCGCGAATCGCATCCGCCGCCTCCGGGGTGACGCGCGAGGCCATGACATTGTCCTCGCCCCCGTCAATCATGACCTTCATGATGGCTGCCACCTGCTCGGGCGTCTTGCTCTCGGCATACACAACCTCTGGAAACCCCGTGCGCGCCTCCCTCTTGGTGTCGATCTTTGCGAAGTCGCCCACTGCCTCGTACTCAGCTGCAGGCCCGCAGAGCTCTGCTGCCGCTTGAGGTGAGACCTTCCCGTCCGCCACTCGCTGTAGCAATTCCTGAATCGACTTTTTGTCCTCCGCTTGCGAAGTCGACGAGGTGGCCAACCCCACGGCGTGAAATCTCGGGGCGCCGCGTTGTTCACCAGCTACAGCTAGAGCAGCTGCAAGACACAGCAAAGCTGGACGGCGTGGGCGCGGAGCTCCAACAAGCATCATGGTCCGCTTGGGGGACAGCAGGGGAATGACACGCGCTACGTCAGACTATCCACGCTATTGCGAAATTCGCATTTCAGGCGTCTATTGTCAGAATTGTGGGACGGAGAGAGACGATGGCCGACCCCACGTGCCCCCGTTGCTCGGCACTTGAGAAGGAAGTCGCAGAACTCCGAGCGCAGAATGCCCAGCTCAAGACCCGACTTGAAAAGAGTCAGAAAGCAAAAGATGTTGTTTTAAAGCGCCATGACGAAGAGACCAACGAGAATTTGTCGGAGACTTTGACGTACTCGCCGTTCTCGAGAGCGGAGCTGCAACGTTACGGCCGGCAAATGCTTGTCAAGGAATTCGGAGTCGACGCACAGCTTCAATTACGCTCTGCAAGCGTTCTGTTGATCGGTGTTGGGGGACTTGGGTCACCTGTGGCAATGTACCTAGCCGCCATGGGTGTGGGCACTTTGGCGGTTGTCGATGGAGACCATGTCGACCGCAGCAATTTACACCGGCAAATTTTGCACGATGAGCAGGGGGCGAGGGAACGAGAGAAGAAGGTGGAGTCAGCCAAGAGAAGATTACGAGAACTTAATCCGCTGGTCCGCTGCGTCGTGTACCCAACGCGGTTTACTGCTGCCAACGCGTTAAAGCTTGTTGGCGAGTACGACGTGGTAGTGGATGCTTCCGACAATGTCGGTACGCGCTACCTCGTCAACGACGCATGCGCTCGTGGACGCAAACCGTTGGTGTCAGGAAGTGCACTGGGTCTGGAGGGGCAGGTGACTGTGTTTACGTACCACGAAGATGACAATGCGACGGGGTGTTATCGATGCCTGTATCCGACGCCACCGCGAGTTGCGATGAGCTGTGCGGAAAACGGTGTGGTTGGAGTAGTACCTGGAGTAATTGGATGTCTGCAAGCAATGGAAACCGTCAAGGTCATCACGGGTGTTGGTGAACCGCTTGTGGGTGTGCAATGCTTTTACGATGCGTACGACGGTCAATTTCGTCGCCTGAAAATCAGCAAGAAGCGAAATCCTGATTGTATTTCCTGCGGTAAACATACTGTTGCACCTGGAGATGGTAGCATTGGATCAATTGACACTTCCCTGCTTGTTGAAGGCAATTGCACAGATGGAAAACTAGCCGACGAGCTTGGCCCTGAGTTTCGTATCAGTGCTGAAGAATTTAAGAAGGTGCGCAATGCTACATTCGTCACGAAAGGAGAAACCGCGAAGCAAGACTACGCTTTGCTGGATACGCGAGCACGCACACAGTTCAATATGGTTCACTTCCCTGAGGCAGTGAACATTCCAACGGCCCAGTTACTGAAACACGACCCAGCACAAATCATAGCAAATTTGCATGGAGCGACGGCTGAAAACCCCACGGCAGACAAACGAACATTCGTAATCTGTCGTCGAGGGGTGGACTCTGTTGAGGTGACACGATGGCTTCTCCGAGGTGGAATTCAGAATGTGTTCAACATCAATGGCGGATACACCGAGTACGCGAGAGAAGACGCCACTTTCCCGATGTATTAAACCAGAGGAAGTTTAGTAGCCAAAAATGCTAAGCAACCCTGTATTTCAAGCAATCTACGATCGCTCCATCTAATTCTTTGCTAGGTAAGATTTGAACCCGCCACAGAATGCGTGAGCAGGAACTGCAAGCCTAAGGGAGCAGGCCTTCATGCATTGAGAGGTAGTCGACAGGCGTGCGCGTGCGATGGCTGCGCTTTTCGTCCAACGGTTGTGACACCTCGTCGTGCGATGCAGTCACAGTAGTTGGGGAGGATTGGTCCGACACGCTTTCGGCTTTTTGTTCCTCGCCACTACCTTCAGCATTGTCGGCTTTTGGTTCCTCACCATTACCTTCAGCATTGTCCTCTCCATCGCTTTCCTCGTCGTTATCCTCTTCTTCGTCGGGCTCGCTTCCTTCTTTGACCTCAAACGTCTCATCATCTTCGCTGTCTTCATCTTTGCCAGCGAACATAAGCTCGTTGAGCTGGCGATAGTCGACCTCGTTGCGCTTGCGCTTTCCCCGAACAATTAACGCTGCATCTGCCTCGGGGTCATCGCCGTTTTGCTCATTGTCACTATCCTCCACTGCTGCGCGGTTAATCGCCGACATAGTCTTGCTTCGCGTCAGGTGCTCCGAGCTACCGTCACGGTAGTCAATGCGCCAGCGCGAATATCTCCCTTTAGCTGGAGGTTCGTACTCTGCTACAACCCCGAGAATCACTTCGCCAGTCTTACGATCGATCTTGGCTGCCGGCTCACCCACAAGATTTGGCTTCGTATGAACAGGCTTTGGTGGCTGGCTTGCGCTCTTTGATCGTGTCGATCGGCTGGAAGCACACAACTGCAAGGTTAGATATGAGACGCACACATCAGTTCACTTATCCGAACGTACTGATTCAGGTCGATAACGTCGTCCTTGCTCAGATAAAGCAAGTCTTGAGCACTCTCCGGGACCTCCTCAGCCATTTCTTCTTCAGCACCATCGGTCTCCCCAGGACCATTCTCGTCTGCATTATCTCCTTCATCATCGTTGTCATCATCATCTTCCTCGTTACAAACAAAATCCTCGTCGTCGGCTTCATCATCGTCTTCGTCGGCGGGAGCTGTTCCGCTCTCCTCACCCGACTGTGCGGCACTGCTCGCATCCGTGGCTGATTGTTGATCAGCTGTAGCCAGCTCTGGGAAAAGGTCGTCAACGCTTTCGTATGTTGCCCCAAATACAGAGTTGATCGATTTAAGACACTCGAACACTGCCAGGCACACTTCGCAGAACCAAGGCTCCTCGCCTGCCGGGATGTGGGCAGTCAGCACAATTGGTGTCTGACACTTCTGATGGTATGCGCGATGACAACCGATACTATCGCAGAGCAGGATATCGTTGTCGGGTTCGGTGTCAGTGCTGCCGCAGCGCGAGCAGTGAACTTCTTCGAACTTGGCAAGAAGTGGAACTTGCGGCTCGTTCGCGTTCAAAGCCTTTAGCTCGTGCAAACCATCAATAAGCGCACGTTGGCCTTTCGTGATCTTGCGGCGCTCTGTTTCAAGCTCCTTGTTGGGTTTGAGCTTGTCACGACTTGACTTGCGCCAACCCTCAGCTTCGTAGGCTTCAATGAAGGCAAGTGGATATCGCATCCGATGTGCCTGTACAAGCGTGCGATCTATGTCAGAGATTGAACAAGTATGCTGTCGACTACCCATCACGCACCTGCGACTTGATCTTGTTTTCCAAACGTTTATACTCCGGGCGTGCAGGCGTCGGTGGGGCAGAAGGAGGGTTGCCGTCTGCATCTGGGCTCAAGTCTCTCGGCTTCCGAGATTTCCGCGTCGGGGTGTCGGCAGTCGGCGAGAATGCATTTGGGGCACGACGTTCACGTTGCTCTCGTGGCTGCACCTTACTACAAAACATTACGCGTTGAAGTCAGTCATGGAAAGGTGGCACGAATTAGCGACACTCAGCCCACTCGGATTGAGGTGTCCGTGACTACCCCGGTTGAGGACTATAAGAATCTAGCATCTTTCGTACATTGTTGGACGCCGAGCTGAAGCCGGTGGCGCATAGGCGTCGTCGCTTTCGCTCGACGAGCGAGCTTTCTTCCTGGAGCGGGGCATTGTTCTCGACTCGGATCGGCAAGATTGGATGGTGACGAGACAAGTCTCAGTGCTGGTTTGGCTGCTGGACTGGTGCCTGAGTGGCTGGACCCTGTCTGTCTAACAATAACAATTTTAGTACATTACACGGACTAAGACTGTCTGACACGGCAGTGCCAGTTGGAGTCGGGACAAAGGTACCAGTTCCAGCCGTGGGGCGGGTTCCGTTCTGGTGCAAAGGGGAGGGTGCTCGTCAACTTGGGGTTGTAGTGACGTCGCTCGACCCAATTGCCGTCGTCGACCACTCGATGCCCAGTAACCCGAGAAAGTGTAAACTCGAGTAAGGCCAATGCTGTAGGCGACTCGGGCGTGCGAATCGAAGTCGGTTGCAAGTCTGCTCGACTCTCGGCCGAGGTTGGAGTTGAGGTGGACGAGGGTGACTGACACCTGGTACAGCCTGCTGCTGCCTGCTTGGCCCCAAAACTAATTTACTTGTTGTATCAGCGCTTAGGTGCTAACGGTGGGTGGCGACGGTCTATTGGCTGAAATTGGGGGTTCAGTCCGCCTCTGACTGGCCGAAAAGGAGCTGAGCTGCTCGCCTTCAAGGGGTGCAGCACGTGCTGACTCTTGGGCCGATGGAGTCGCTGACGCCCGAGCAGCGCGCGCTGTTCGCGGACGGCGGCCAGCTGGACGACTACGAGGTGCTCAAGCCCATCGGCAAGGGCAAGTTCTCGGTGGTGTTCAAGGCCAGGCGGCGGCGTGACGGCCAGGCCGTGGCGCTCAAGAAGATCGCCATCTTCGACATGATGAACCTCAAGGCGCGCGAGAAAACGCTCAAGGAGGTGCGTCTCCCGGCTGCTGCAATGTGGCTGCAATGATTATACGGTGCTGATAACGGAACAATGTTTTGTTCTTTATCTTCTTCTTCTGCTCTGCTGGGGTGCTGCCTGGTTGCAGGTTCGTCTGGTGCAGTCGGTGAACCACCCCAACATCATCCAGTACCTCGACGCGTTCGTGCAGAACAACGAGCTCTGCATTGCGTTCGAGTGGGCAGAGGCGGGCGACCTTAAGCGCCAGATCCGCAAGGCCAATGAGAAGGGCGTGCGCTTTGACGAACGTACCATTTGGAGGTACTTCACGCAGCTCTGCGGCGCCTTACTGTACCTGCACCAGGCTCGCATCATGCACCGCGACCTCAAGCCCGCGAACATTTTTTTGACATTGAAGGGCGTGGTGAAAGTCGGAGACCTCGGACTGGGGCGATATTTGAGTGAAAACACGGTGGAAGCGCGCTCGAAGGTCGGGACGCCGCTGTACATGTCACCGGAGGTGCTGCGGGGTGAAAGCTACGATTGGAAGAGCGATGTGTGGTCTATGGGGTGCATTTTATACGAGCTGGCAATGCTTCGGTCGCCGTTTAAATCAGAGGGGTTAAACCTGGTGGGGTTATTCCAGAAAATTAATAAAGGCTACTACGAAGAGATCCCAGAAGTGTATAGTGATCATCTGCGTGGCCTCGTCAAGCGGATGATTTCGCTTACGGCATCTGACCGACCGAGTGTACAAGAAGTGTGGGAATACTGTCGAACACGACCGTCTAGTGCTGTCTTACAGGAGCGAATGCGACGCCATCAAGCTGCTCCTGGAAACAATAGCGATGGTACTGCAACCAAAGAACCAGAAAAGCGCTCATCTCGATCGCGAAGTAGAGGCAAGGGTACACCTGAGAGCGATACCCCGTCACGGCCATCATCTTCCGACCAGCAACATGAAACCCCGCCTCATTCACGCCCCCCATCATCGCAGGGAGATATCACCAGTGGACAAATCGACGAAATGGTTAGGAGAAAGCACGCTGATGCACGAATGGAGCTGATTTTTGAAAAACTGAGAATTTTACGATATGAAAAGGTGCTCAATAAGACCATTTCACCCACTTATTTTTCCTCCGACAGTCGAACGCTACCTAGAGTGACACCACAGTCCCGTTTTGAGGATATGCGGATATTATCAAAATGGTTATTGTCACAGCTAGGTGGCGAATCAGACATTAACAATGATCAGCATGACACCCCAATTGTGATAGCTCAGAAGATACTTTTAGCGGCTGAGAAAGCTGGTGTACCAGAAATCGCACAGCTCAGCGCCCCTGCGCTAACTAGCGGTGTTGGTATCGAAGTATGCAAGCTGCTGGACGCCCTTACCACGGCTGTTGTAAATCGAGAAGACTATTGCACTACCCCACCTGCATATCCAAGAGAGTCTATTGATACACTAGAGTCGTGCGATGAGTTGGATATTACTGATGACGACGGACAGCAACATACGAATAGTGATGAAGATGGTGAATCAACAACTTCACTAGGTATTGAAGACAAGGACGTTTTCTCTAGGTGGGTCGTGATAAAAGAGGAATACCAGGGTTTTGAAATGGCTGGAGGCAAGGACAATGAAAACGTCATGATTTACACGGATATTGACCCGGTTGCCTGGGAGCTCGAACGTCGTCGCGTGCTCCCCAAGTTACAGGCAGCTCTGCAGGATAAGCTTCGCCGACGCCCAACTGAAAGCTCGTGGCGTGTTCGGCTAGACCACGTGCAGGCACATTCCAGCAGTATAGTCACAGGACACGACGATATCAGGCATGAGATTGCTCAGATTCAAACGGTAGGTCTTGATATCGATGCAATCGCAACGCTCATTCAGATATGAACCGCTGATAGCCAATCCACCGCTGCACCTCCTCAGAATCGACAGCAACAAACAGATCAGCTGGAGCGAAACGAAAAAATGGTGAACAATCGTTATCTACGGGCCAGACGGCTCTATCATGAGGGCACGACTCGGTTGTCCAAGTCTCAAGCCGAGATGCAGAGTGCCCAGGCAAGCTGCTTATCTGCGACATTATCGGCATGCATTGAGCTCACCGTTTCATCAATTGCAAACAGGAGAGCGTGAACCTAGCGACGATAGAGGTTGCGAGGTTGCAAGTCGCTCGATCCGAGCAATCCAGTGCACTGAAAGCCGCCGAGGCGCGACTCACGGACAATTCGATGCTTTTGGAGCGAAAGCAACAAGTTCGACACCTTATCAGTGAAAATCGCGAACTGGGCCTGAAGGTCCAGGTGCTCCAGGACTACTGGAACCGCAAGCAGCAGCATGCCGCGCGGTGTAGCCATCTGGACCCCGTTTAACAATTATCACAAATCACAAATTAATCCCATTCCAGCCAATCCGCGCGCGTATCAGTTGAAGTATCGGCCAATCCCCACAAATGTAGCCATCTCGGGGACTGCATGCCACCTCCGCCCCTCATTTTCGAGAGACTGAGACCAGCACCCTTCCGCCCGACCGTCCATGGCCCCGCGAACCACATCACTAGCCCCCAATTCCACCCACTACGAGGCTAACGCTGAATCCGATTGCGAGTACGGTGAGTCCGGGCTGGGCCTGGACCTGCTGGAGCAGGCCGAGCCCTTCCTCACCTTCGAGAGCATCCAGTTCGATGCCGAGTCACGTCTTGCAACGTTCCAGTTCCACTTCTGCGGCGGTCGCCGCTTCCAGGCCACGATGAGCTTGGCGGGACCGCTGCAGGAGCTGGACGAGACATCGCCAGTGGTGCGCAACGCGTTGCTGCACATAGGCCTCTGCGTCTTGCCGTGGTTCTGGATGGGCTACAACTGCAAGTACATCCGAATCGAGGCGGGGTATCTTAACCCGGAGCAGGTGCAAAGTGCTGAGAGACAATGGGGAGGAGTGCTGTAGCTGCATGACTGAAATACTGGGATGAGACTGGTGTGGCTGCAATTTACAGGTGCACTTCTGGGAAGAGTTCTATCAAAACGTGCTAAGCGAATTTCTTTACCTGCATGGGCTAGACCGTGATCGCCTGTACATTGTCGTGGACGCACCGAAAAGTGAGGCTCTTCCCGTGCTTCCGAATAGAAAGCTAGAGGAGCAGGGCAAGACGAAGGTATTGGTTCCATTGTAAGTGGTGCACGCTGGGTGGAATGATTCTGTGGAATTTCGATCATTAACGGTTTGGTGTGCGCATTTGGAACAAAGGGGAGGTGGCAAGGATTCCTTGGTGGTGTACCAACTACTGTCGTCGAGTGACACGCCTTGCGCCTGGATGCACGTGGGTGATCGTCCCCAGGAATTTGAGCGAAGCTGGCGATTCAAAGAAATTGTCAAAATGACGCAAAACCGTACGGGAGCCTCTGCTTTCTGTTTCGAGCACAATATGGATGATAAAACATGGGAGCGCGAAGTTGGAGGTACCCGATACCAACCAGCCGGCCACCCATGGGCAGCTCTCGTTGCTTTCGACAGCGTGCTAGCTGCCATTTTAGGTGACTTCACGCATGTGGCTGTTGGCAATGAACGGAGCGCTAATTACGGCAACAATATTGTGCACGAGGGCCTCCCGGTTAACCACCAGTATGACAAGAGCTTTGAGTTTGAGACGCGCGCGCATGCGTACATTCGCAAGTACCTGGTGGAAGATCTGCACTACTTCTCGGCCCTCCAGCACTTGTGGGAAGTACAGATTGCGCGCACCTTCGCAAGCCGCTCCTTAGAAAGCTCTGAAAACTTCTTGCCCGTGTTTTTGAGCTGTAACGAGGCTCCTGATGGGGACAAGTGGTGCTGTCAATGCGCTAAATGCGCGTTTGTTTTCATCCTCATGAGTGCCTGGTGTTCGAAAGCTCAACTTCTGGAAATCTTCGGTGAGAATTTGTTTGAAAAACAGTCTATTTTCCCCGAGTTCCTCTCTTTGCTGGACGAAGAAGGAGTAAAGCCGATGGAGTGCGTTGGTACGGCTTGCGAGACATGGCTGTCGCTATACTTGGCGCTGCAAACGCATGGAAGCAGTGCATTCTTAAAGACTCACAAGGATGAAATTCGCCGTAAAGGAAGTGAGCTCATGCACCTTCTACATGACTACAACAGTGAACACTTGCTGCCGCCGTTTTTGGAGCCCACATTGCGCCAGCCTGTTATGACGCTGGGGGCTTAACTTTAGGCCAAACAATATACGCATTCAAAGGCGTCTATAAGCATTTTGTGTTGTTGATGTTCTCACAGTAAGGTCTAGTCTGGAAGGGGTAAGATAATACAAGCTACTGGGTCACGGACTCTAGGTACTCGGCTACCTCGTCGTCACCAAGCGCCTGCGCAACCGAGAAAGCCGTCTCATCCTCGACGTCCTTAATCTTGGGATCAACACCCTTCGCAACGAGCACCTTGGCCAGCTCAGCATCGCAGCAACCAAAGAGGCACGTCTGACCAGCCTCGTTCAATGCATTCAAGTCGATTTTGTCGCATCCGGTCAGAAGCTCCACAACTTCCATCATTTCAAACATGACAGCCACGTGCAGGGCACGATCACCGTTGGAAGGTAGGGCGAAGTTGACATCCACATCCAGCGCAAGCATTTCCTTGATCACGCTAATGTGGCCGAAGCGGCAGGCCTGGAAGAGTGCGCAGTCGTCGTCCTCTGCATCATCTTCATTCTCGCCAGCCTCCGTGCCCACCGACGGCGTCGTAACCAGCTTGGTAGCGGACGCGATGGCTCCGTTCTTGAGCAGCAGCAGTGCCACCTCGGTGTGCTCCGACTCAACAGCCAGGTAGAGCGGGTTGGAGGAGTCCTTGGCGTTGCCGCTGTAGTTCACATCAGCGTTGCGAGCGATGAGCTCCTCGGCCAGCTCCTTGAGCCCCGAGTTGGCCGCCTGCATGAGCAGCGTCCACCCGTGGCGGTCCACGACGCTGTCGGGTTCCTTGACGCCCAGGCGCTGCAGCAGCGCCGTCGCCACCTTGCCGAAGCCCGCCATGAGCTTCTCGCCCTCGGCCTCCATCTCCTTGAGGTCGTTCTGCGCCTCTCCCTGCTCCTCCTCTTCGGCCTCCTCCTGGACGCCCAGCACGTGCACAAAGGCCTCGTACTCCTGCTGCCACGTGTGCAGCCAGTCCATGAGGTACACGAGCGGCGACTTGTCCCCGAGGTCGCCCGCCGTGGCCAGGAACTGCGCCACGTCGCCGGCGATCACGCTCTGGCGCACCACGTCCAGCTTCTCGTCCACCTGGACGCCCTCGTCCCCCAGCGACAGCGTCGCCACCGACAGCTCGTCTCCTCCGGCCATGCTCCCCCCGCGTCGATTAATTGCAAAGTGAGTTGACACGCATGCGGTGATTGGATGGCTCACATGGCTTCGCTTTGGGTGGCCCTGATTGGCTGCGGGGGTACGTGGCCACGATCGCATGTTGAAGCGATGGTGGCGCGCGAGCGTGGACTGTGCTCGACTGTCGAATCGATGAGCGATGCTGAAGTGCCGACTACACTGGAGATTGCTCAGAGAGCGCCACTCACCTGGCGGCTAGCTGCTGCCGGGTGCAACGAAGTTTGAAGCAGAGCTGCGGATGTCGCTCTCGAAGGGACACGCTTAGGAGGCATGCGCGGGCGGGCTTGCAATGGGAAGTCCTGGTGGCGGAGACCTCAACGGCCCTGGAGGTGGAAAGAGGCGCTGGCTTGAGCAGTGAAAAGCGCGAGTGCTGAACACAAAAATGAGGAAGCCAGACCCTCATCGTCCAACGACCAGCTGATCCTAGTGCAACAACCACCTCTTTAATCAGAACAGGAACACGAGTCACAGGAGCTACTTTTCAGTATTGCATTCCGAGACAGTTAGCATCGAGAACCGTATCAACCCCCGCTACATCACCTGTACATGTACATGTACGCTGTAGTCGTAGAACCGTCGTAGAAGTCGCACGCCATCTTGCAACACGAACCGCTTTCCACCGCCCACAAAAAAACGACTACAGAGATCCACAAGTGCTGCGCGTCCATCGACGTCATCCTTTCTCTTACTTTTGTTTTATCTAACGAAGTCCGCACCTCACGCAGAGCAAATGGGATCGGTACACTGTAGCCATCTCAACCCGTCGCCCCTCCTAAGTACGCTATGGGGTATACGAAAACCAAGTGAACCGTAGCGGCGAAACGTCCTGGCCAATTCCAGTGCTGCAGCCCACGCCGCTGCCTCCTCGCCGCGCCATGAGCGGAGTCGCGCTCTTCGACGCGCCCCCCACGCCCGCGTCTCTGTCTCCCACGCGCGCCGCGCTGGCCAGCGCGTCCGAGCAGGCGGCGGCCAAGCCCGGCCAGGTGGTGGTCGGCCCGCTGCGCGTCCGAGGTCCGAATTAGGCGCGGATTTGCTGTAAATGTGCATTTTTGACAGCTAAGGTGGCTGACGGGAGAGTGTTTTTGACAGTCTTGCAGGCTATTGATTTACCGACCCCAAGAGCTGTGGAGAATGCGACTCTGACGACGGCGTCGTCATGGCTACATTTTCCCGGACGACGACCGTCTCAGCAGCAGCACGCGCCGCTCAAAGCGCAGCACGTTGCAGTGCCGGACATGATCTGCGTGCTGCTTTGCGCAGTAAAAGGCACCGGGTTGCGTGCCACGGAAGCGCGGCCGTGGGCCAGTGCCATCTGCTGGGATGAAGTTAGTAGAATCTGCCAGGGATCTGTTTTTTTTTTACAAAAGGGACAAGTGGCTGCTGGCTGCAATCAGTGACTAATGATGTCCTGCGTGCTGGGTGATGTAGGAATTTTACATGGAGCAGGTCAGTTCCAGTGATGAGTTAGTGTTGTTTTGTGTGGATCGAGCCAGGGATGAGACTTTCGGAAGTTTACCACTGGAAGGCGACGTTTGTTCACACCCAGGGTTCATCGGAAAAGGTAAGAAACATATCGTTGCAATTGTGTCATTTAACGTTGGCTGATGTGCTCGATGCTCGGTTGGAAATTCGGCGTTGGTGATAGTGAGCCTGCCGCTTACACGGCTCCCGGAAGGGCAAGAAGTGGAGCAGTGGTATCCTCTTGTTGCAAAAGAGTCATCATCTAGTCTGCGCACTGCTCTGAGAGTATCGATATGTTTCGTGCCTAACGGGGTACCAACAACTCGGTCACAAAGCCCGGAGAGACGGCGAGTAACTCCTACGTCAGTGTTGATATCGTCTCAAGCAACAGAAATTTCATTGGCGTCTCCCGTGTCCAAGCAGTCGCAAAGTCCAGATCCAGCGAATTCTGCCGCCATACCACTGGAATCAGGTGTCATTGACTATGTGATCGTCGTGGGGACAGCCACTAGCAGAGATGTTCCGGCGAGTCTTGATGAGGCCCAGGTGCGCTTCAGATATCCGCTTGCCGATCGACTCAACTTCCCGCTGCCTACAAAAATCGAGTGGTTTTGCTTCCCTGGTGGACCAGAAATTATCACTCAAGTTGAGCGTCCTAAGACCAAGTTGTTCTCTTTTGTATTGGTTGGTGGCGATGACGGACTATGTAGATGTTATGTTTTATGTCTGGTGGTGTATCATCGCCGACCCAGGAGCAGGGGGGCTGAAGTGAACGAGTGGCATTCTACCTGCGTTGCATTTTTAACGAGAATCCCTATGATAGAAGACGTGACAACATGCCTTTTGTCTGTGGCACATGCCTGGATGGCAGCAAATGGAAACAATACTGAAGCTTCTGACAACGATCGATTAACAGAAACCCGAAAGCAATTGGTCAACCTTTGTCACGGTATCACCCTCCCCGTGCGTGGTGTGTTTGGCGTTCAATTCACCATCAACAACATGAAGGTACGGCTAACGGTACCCTCTATGACATCTATCTACATGCTGAAAGAGTTGGTACGACCGGACCTTCGACGCTCAGCATCGGCCCAGGGCCCCCAGATATCACCGGTAAAAGCACGAAGCTTTATTGCTATCCAACAAGGTTTTCAACCGCTTGTATACTCCCTTGAGCCGATATTCCAGCTTTTTGATATTAAGACTATCATTCATCTCGTGACACTGGTTCTCTGCGAATATCGGATTCTCCTTCATTCGACACAACAGTCTTTGTTGTGCCCCGTGGCTGAAGGGTTTTGCGCACTCATTTACCCGTTCCGATGGCAACACCCATACGTGCCTATCCTCCCTCGGGTACTTTCAGAGTATCTCCAGGCTCCTCTACCATATATATTGGGGATTCACAGCAGTTGGTTGCGAAGTATGCTAGAAAATGGACGTCCAGAACACCTTGTGGTTGTTGACATCGATCGTGGGACCATTCAATTGCAAGAGTCCGGGGGACCTGTATTACCTCACAAGCTGACAAAAGCTTTGTACCATCAACTAAAGATTACTCTTCACCCTTCGTTGAACAGCGAACGTGAAACCAGCCATCAAGAGTTGCGTGCCAGTATCGAAGAGGAGCAATGCAACTTTGATGATTCAGTGGAGGAGCTAAGGGGAGAAATTAAGAATGAGCAGCGCGCTACCGTGGAGTGGGGGGCGGGCACAGAAAAGCAAGTACGCATGGAATTCGTGTGCTTCCTCGCCACACTCGTGAGAGGATACCGTGAATGCCTTTTCTTCGTGAACCAGAAGCTTCCTGTGTTTAACAAACGTCGATTTTTTGAGAGTGAATCCACAGATAACGAAGTGGTACCGCTAGTGACTCGTTTGTTCTGTACGCAATCCTTCCAATCATTTCTCGAAAGCCACAGCTCGGCCGAATTGAGCGTTTTCCACTCTGTATACCTCACACTTTGTCGTGGGCCTAAGGAAATACAGTGGTCTCAGTCTATCAGAGCGCTAACGGCGTCGAAAAGTCAGCATTCCTTCCTGGATACAGGTCCGGCAAAAGCAGACATCCCCGTTCTTGTGATCGATGAAATTAAGTCTAATAGAAAAGATGGCAGCGACACCACAAATACGGAACAAACTGTGAAAGGAAGTACGTCATTGCATATCGATGTGGAAACGAACATGGTCGAAAACGAGACAATCGAAACTCTTGGCAAGAAGATCGAGACACTGTTGAGCGAAAACAAGAATTGGTATTCGGATCCATTTGCACTGGACCCAACTGATATTGATACACCTTTAGCTACCCTATCGTCGTCTTCAAAGATGAACCATGAAATATTAGCTCGGAAACTAGGCGTGGATCCGAAGCTTTTGAAAATGAACGCACATCTTCTGCAAAGTCCACATCAGGTAAACCAGTACCGGCTGCACTTGGATAGTACTATTGCTGCAGTGTTGGCTGGATCGGCTGGACCAGGTGGGCGCTTTTTGCCATCTGAAGATGAACGAATTGAGCAAATGCTTCACAAGTGCTTAACCGCGGTGTTCACATCCGACGACACGCTAAGCCATGAGGAGATTCGGGTACGTATTGTGGTGTCGGATCTTAAGCTCGCAGACTTTTAATCTCGTTTCTGCATGCTAGGCTTGCGAGGCACACTTCAAAACCGTACACGCACGCGACCTATTTGTCTTGATTTTGATGCAGCCAAGTAATCAGTACGTCGAAAGCATGAATGGTTCCCCAAAAGCAAGCGGTACCAAGAGCTCCTCAGCTTGGTATAATCCCAAAGGATCAGGAAGCTGCATTGGCGCAGCAGGTTTCCGCTTGTTAGCGAGATTGACGTCGGCATTAATGAATCAATGCGCAATCCACGAGGATTACTCCACAGCTCGAGGCATTCTACAGGTGGCTACACAATACTACCAGTACGTGGAGGACAAACACAGCGGCATTGGATTCGGTGAGTTCTTCAAACTGAGGTGTGGTATTCTTATCTGTTGATGCAAAATTCGTATCTCACACGAATTCATGGTTTCGTCTTACAGCAAAAAAGGAATATCTCGTCACACCATTACGCTTGCTACCAATATGTCGTTCATTGGATTTATGGCAACACGCCTTTATCTGTGAGATTGATGCAGCAAGTCAGGCTGACCCGACCGAATCCGATGAGGAGGCCGTAGATACCGTGGGGGATGAATTGTTCTTTTCAGTTATTGGAAGTCTCATGTACGACATGCTCAACTTCGAAATGCCGCTTCAAAAGGTGTTGACATTCGTGACAGTCATGTGCTCCACATACCAAAAAGGCCAAGATTTGCTGGATACGCTAAAACAGCTTGCGGAAAATGTTTACCGAGCTCTCGATATGTCTAAGGACATTAAGCCTTCTCCCCCTAAAGACGCTGTTCAACAGAGAATTAGCTCCAAGCCGATAAGTAACCACGGAACTGCTCCTTTCGTCAGGGCAGAGTTGCCACCGAAACCAGTTAATCGACGTGGCGAGCCTTCAGCAACACCAGGGATGGTATTTGCCGAAAGTCCCATGCTGTCGCGAGAATATGATCTTAATACGGTGATTCGCCGTAAAATGTCGGTTCGAGAGATGCCCCAACACATTCAAACGAACACTAACGCAAAGCACGGAGGTGGGGATGAGGATCGTATGGGTAACGGTAATCAACACCCGGCAGACTGGATGAGCAGAACACCACCGACACGCAGAAGAAGATCCAGTGCTGTATTTCCGAGCGCTGTGTTGGCAAGCTCAGGCTCACCAGTCCTGAGTTTGGCTACTGATGGTGGTCGTGCAGCCTGTGGAGTGGCTGATGCCCGTGTGAATGTCGTGGATATCGATCCATCTGAAGACAAAAAGGGTTTGCAGCTCGATGGTCACACTGATGCAGTTGTAGCCGTGCAAATGCGAGGGAACGCTCTGGTTTCTGGATCGCGGGACCATACCTTGCGTGCATGGGATCTTCGTGCAACACCCAAGAAGAGGCACATGTTCGCATTCTTCTCGCTATCTTATGCTGCCAGCAACACGTTGAATTCTACCGAAGACAGTGAGGTTGATGGTGCATCTGTATCAAAGCGCTGCCTGGTAATGCGTGGTCACTTGGATGCCATCACCTGCATGGAGCTTGGACATCAACTTGGGGCAGGACGCTCTCTTTTGGCTTCTGGTTCCGATGATGGCACCGTTCGACTCTGGGAAACTACACGTGAGAGCAGTGTGGCCCTTCTAAGTGGCCACAAAGGTACGGGTAAGCCCGCGGACAATGGTGGAGTAAGTTGCTTGCGTATGTTGTCTAGTAGCGATGACTTAGCTCTAGGGTACCGTCGTCGAACGCTGCAAATCTGGGATCTTGCAGTTTGTAAGCTAAAAGTCGACGTACAAGCTCATCAAGCAGGAGTACGTGATCTACAAGTTTCTGGTACCAGACTGGTGACGGCCGCAAATGACCGTATCGTAAAGGTTTGGGATACCACATTTCGGGGTGTTGGTGGTGCATTGCAGCCCGTTCAAGAGCTGTATGAGCATGGTGGCCCTGTGCAGTGCGTGAGTCTTGGTGGACCTGCAGATCCAAACATCTGCACGGCTGCTGCTGATGGTATTGTCCGCGTGTGGGACCTTCGCTTTGCGCAACGAGGCCCAAGACTGATGCTACGTGGTCACATCGGCCCAGTGACACGGCTGCAGCGGGATTTTACAAAGCTGGTATCTGCTGGAGAGGACGGATGGCTTCGAGTCTGGGATATGCACTCTGGGGTGTGCCTTCGCGAAAAGCAGGCTCACTCTTCTGGAGTGACGTGTCTTGAAATGCATGATTCGCTCGTGTACTCTGGCTCGTGGGATGGCTCAGTGCGCGTCTGGGATATTGAGAATGTCACTAGTTCAGGCCAGGCTGCTGTCTAGCGAATGAGCTGTGTGTGGTCTTAACACGGACGTTTATGTCTTGGCTTAATCTATTGACGGATACATCGCGATCGGCGGCCGTTATAGCACTGCACCAAGCGGCACCTCAAAGTGAAATGACGCGAGTGATGGAGGCCCCTTCTCGCCTGCAGTCACCCAGGGCGTGGTCACCTTTATCGTCTCCTTCGTCCTCGTTGCCAAGCGTCTGCTCCCCCGGGTCAACAGCTCCGTCGGGTAGTAACAAGCTGAACACTCATGTCAGGAGAACCCAGCAAGAGAGGACAATACACGATACTGAGCTCCAACGAACCAACTCCAGAAAGACGAGTGATGACCCCAGACCGAGCAGTGACACCGCGACTTTCTTGAATGCTATGGAGGAAGGTATTAGTTGCCAAATGAATGACAATGGAGTTGAGAGTACACAAGCCATCGAAAAATTGAGAGGAGATAACTCCAGCTCTCAACCAGTCCTTGTGGCTGTGAGGTGCCGCCCAAGGAAACGACAACGAGCTGAGGGACGGTTTGCTGCTACTCTGAGTGAGAATGAGGAGATACGACGGTCTGGAATGCTAGATTCTAGCAGCAGCGATAGTAGCAATGATGAAAGAGACAATAAGTATAATTCGTCTTCCTGTAGCGTGCAGCGTGGTGTCTTCGAATATTCTGCTTGCAGAGATTACGACTACGCATCAACATACGATTCCAAGCTGCCACCTCCACGTTCGCAGCGTCCACGACGTATGTATGTTCAAGCCCCCTCACACATGTCTGGGAGTGCATCCGGTCGGAGAAGCTTCGACTTTGACTTTATTTTTCCACCTTGGAAGAAACAACGTGAAGTTTATGAGAGCTGTGTAGAACCACAAATTCGTAACGTCATCGAGTCTCATCAGCGAGGACAGCAGCAGCATGCGACGGTGGTAGCCTATGGGCAAACTGGTACAGGAAAGACATATACCATGGGAATGCTAAGTGATTTTAGAGACGATAAGGAGCAGGGTTTGATTCCTCGTGCGTTAGCTCAAGTGCTGAACTTTGCTGCTGGTGAGGATGAGAAAGACGATGTGCTGGAGATTGTTGTGACGTTATCATTTTTGCAGATATACCTAGAGACAATCCAAGACCTCCTTGCTTTGCCTGGATCCAATTCATGTGCTGCACGCGCTAAACCATGGAAAAAGCATGACGCACGCAATGCATCTAGCCACGATCTACCTGTACGTCAAGGTCGCGATGGTACATTTTACGTATCGGGTCTGAATGAGTACGAGATATCATCGATTGAAGATGCCCACGCACTGCTAGAGCTGGCGATGCGTAACCGTGTCTTGGCCGCGACCTCGAAAAACAAAACGTCGTCTCGTAGTCATACACTGCTCACTGTTTCAATCAAGCGTCGTCGTCGGGGAACTAAGAGCAGATACTCCACAAGTGAAGAGGAAGATGAGGATCGTGGTGAAAACAGTAGCGGTGACAACGAAGATGATTCCAATCAAACGTCAACAATTTCGTTCGTGGATTTGGCCGGATCGGAGCGTGTAGATGGCGCCTTGCATTTTCTTCGAGCTACCCGTGCTCGGCAGCAGCAGCGAATTCGTGAGGCAAAGTTCATTAATCGATCATTAAGCGCGCTAGGAGGTGTTATTGCAGCGTTAGCACAACCAAAGGCCGGTGCCTCGGGGACCTCATCTGCCCCCGTTTTGGCTCGGTTACGCTCTTCGTTACCGGATAGGAGACAGCCTTCCGTGGAGAATGACCAAAGCCAGCCACACATCCGATTCCGAGACTCGCAGCTAACTAAATTGCTGCAAGGCCGACTTATGGGGGGTCGAGGACGATTGCTTTTGATCGCGACGGTAGATGACCGACCTCAGAATCTCTCGGAGACACTATCAACGCTCAAGTTTGCCGCACAATGTCGGCGAGTGGAGCTTCAGCACGGCTCAAGACTTCGTGGAGATAGGACAGCACGCTTGCGACGGCAAAACTCTCTCCTGGATCAGGTTTTCAATGACATGAAGATCATGCATGAGAACCGAGAAGCGGCGTTGCACGTAAGTACTACGTAGTATGTATGGCGTTGCGTTGGACGCTCCAAAAGTCACTCGCTAACCGACTACACCTATGCATTACAGAATGAATACCAAGCACGGATTCAGGCTTTAGAACAAGAATTGGAAGCTGTTCGAGCGGCGGCTCAAGCGTCATTGCCATCCACGGACCAAGATGTTTCAACTTTACACCTTGCTTCGTACACAGCGTTATGCTCTCTGGTGGACACAGTTTGCACCGTGGGCGCGGATGGAAAAGCTCACCCGCGGATTAGCGACTTTCGCAGCGAAAAAGACGTGCTAGAGTACATCGCCGGACTGTACACTCGGCTGAAAGACGCATTGCTTTCTCACCAGCAGCAAATCAACCGTGAGCAATGCGACTCAAAGGCATCGCTCCCAGCGCTGCAACCTGGTGCTATCACGCAACCGGTTGTGTCGGGCGAAAGTGATACCCCGCGGGAGTGCATTCGCGCGGCTTCGGTTCCACATGTCAGCTCCGCCAGCTCTGCCCGATCAACCAGCAGCGTGCAGCTCTCACGCGAGCAAGAAGCGGAATTCCGCGCCGTCGCGCGGCATCTAATCTCCACTCGAGCACTGGCCTCGTTCGTCGTCAGTTCATCCGACGAAGAAGCGTAGACGTAACGGAAAGCCACACCGAGGTGCAGTCGTCATTGCTCTGTCTATCATTATTGTTGTGTTGTTAATGTTGTTGTCGTTAGTCGTTGAAGACTCTCGTGCATTTAAGTTCAAGTTCTTGGGTAGTACCAGTCAGTAGCATGTTGCAAGCTCGGCAGCTCGCCCGTCGTCACCCGGACGAGCGCGACGCGATGAGCGTCAAGGCGGCAGCCCTCGGGATGTGCAGCGAGCGCTGCAGGTTGGACAGGCACTGCTCGTGCAGGTAGTCGCGCAGCAGCGTCTTGAGCGAGCGGCAGGCGAAGCGGTAGAGCTGCTGGAAGCTCTCGGGCGGCGCCACGAGCTGCGCCGGCGACACGTGGAACTCGCGCAGGCACAAGTCGAGCCACAGCTGGTCGTCGTCTCCCAGGCAGCGCCACGAGCGGCACACGCCGCGTGCGGCGCTCAGCGACGCTCCGTCCAGGAAGCCGAGCACCACGCGCACGTTCTCGTCGCACGTGACGTCCACGAGGCTCGGCGCGCGCGGGGGCGCCGTGTGCGCGGCGGGCAGCCGGCCGGCGCCCCATCTCTGCGCGCGCAGCCACTCGGCCACGGCGCGCCCCTCGGGCGACAGGGCGCCACCCACGGGCGCCACCAGCGGGTGGAGGATCAGAGCGCGAGACGTCGCCATCGACGTGTGTGGGGGAGCGGCGGCGTCACCTGCTCGACGGTCGCAATAACGGCGATGTCGAAGTTGGAAGTGTCGCACGTAAGCGGAGAACGGACTTAACGTGATTCCACCCACGCTAAAAAGACTTGTGGAACGGGGGGTTGGGTGGATCGGACCCACCCATGTCGTGTGTGCCACATGAGTTAGGGGCAGAACCCGTGGACCCATATCGTGTGTGCCACACGAGTCCTGCCTGGCCATGTCGTGTGTGCCACACGATGGCCAAGCGTTTGAAGGTTTGAACTGCTCCAGTCGCCGTCCTGCCGCCCTCGAGGCCTTATCCCCCGTCCGTGCGTCCATGGCCGTCATGTCGCCCCAAGCGCCCTCGGGCTCGTTCCTGTCCCCCTCGCGCAGCGGCCCCGTGAAGAAGCGCGCCATGGCGGACAAACCCCCGACCACGCCCGGCAGCGCCGCCACCGTGGGGCGCAAGCGCAAGAGCCTCAGCTCCAGCTCCACGCCCAGCACGCAGCCCAGCAGCAGCGCGGCCAGCTCGCCCGCGTCCAACAAGAAGCGCAAGCGCCTGTCCATCGGCACGCCCGGCAAGGTCACGCCGCTCACGGGCGTGCGCGAGAAGGACGTGGAGCGCAAGTTCACGGAGCACGCCGTGTCCGACGTGTACAGGGCCATCCGCAAGCAGACCGGCAGCCTGGGCGGCAACGCCGCCGGCGGAGCCATCTACGGAGAGATCACGCAGGCCTCGTTCCAGCGCGTGGTGGACTACCTCAAGGAGAACTGTGAGCTGTCCGAGGCCAGCCGCTTCCTGGACGTGGGCTCCGGCCTGGGCAAGCCCAACTTCCACGTGGCGGTGGACCCCGGCGTCGAGGTGTCCTACGGCATCGAGCTCGAGGAGCTGCGCTGGCACCTGTCGCTGCACAACCTGCGCAGCGTCTTGTCGCTCGACTCGCAGCGCAACAAGCGCCTGGCGACGGTGTTCACGGCGGGAGACATTACCCACGCGCACACGTTCGAGCCCTTCTCGCATGTCTACAGCTTCGACGTGGGCTTCCCGCCGGATGTGATGGAGAAGATGGCCGAGATGTTCAACCGCAGCACGGCCAAGTACTTCGCCAGCTTCCATTCGCCCCGGAAGGTCCTGGAGACCTACGGGTTTTCGGTGGAAAACATCGGACGAGTGGCCACATCGATGGCTGGCTCCAGCGAAGGACACCAGTGCTA
Source organism: Phytophthora fragariaefolia (assembly GCA_030267785.1). Lineage (NCBI taxonomy): Eukaryota > Oomycota > Peronosporomycetes > Peronosporales > Peronosporaceae > Phytophthora > Phytophthora fragariaefolia. Next base: position 26,705 of record BSXT01000333.1, on the reverse strand, counting down.
CTTCTACCGGCGTGTGCCCTTGTCTGATGATGAAAGTGAGACAGAGAGCGAGGAGAAGCCTGTGGAGATGTCCCAAATGCAGGGTGGAAGTGGTCAGCCGCTTGCTGTGGACCCTCTTTTCCAGAAGGGTATTGACTTGCTGAAGAACGGCCGTGAAGGAATGCTCGAGTGGATCTCTGACTTTTTCGGCCAGGAAGTGTACGCTGGTCGTACCCGTCATCAAAAACGCATTTTGCGCGAGCGACCGATTGAGTCCTACTACCGTACGGTCAAGAAGGCGTACGCTACTACGACTTCAAAGGACTCGCCGCGTAAAAGCTCCAAGTCGGCGCGGACGACGAAACGCAGAATTAATCTTCGCACCTGAGCTCGTGTTTTAACGTTCAGACGGGAAACTGCTGCTGTAGTGTAAAAGCGCCTGCTACTGTGTCGCGCAGGCCCAAGACAAATAAGCATTACTAGAGTACAGGGAACACTAGTAGTTGATATACATGGGAAGCAAACAGATCGATAGGAATACAAGCTGCATACATGCATACTACGCTCTATTAGCCTTTAGTGTGTTCAATCCTGCCCTTCCAAGAGACTACCTGGTCTATTCCGTCACGCGGCTAGCTTCGACGGACTCAACGAAGAGCTTCTTCTGCAGCGGCGAGAAGATGTCGCCGCCGGCGTGGATGCAGGAAATTAAATAGGTCACATCCTTGCTCTCGAAGCGCTCTTCCTGACGGAACTGGTCTAGCTCATCACCAAACGCCGTCGCGAACTCCTCCATGTACAGCTGCCGGAACTCGTTCTGCACCGCAGCGTCCACCGTGGCCGACTCGCTGGCCAAATGCTCCTGCAGCTCGAGCTCCGCCGACGCCAGCAGCCCGTGACTGGCGCGCGCCGTCTTGCGCACAACTCCCAGACGTGCGTACTTCTTGGCGGCGTCCTCGGCCTCGTCACCAGCCGCCACCAGGTCCTGCAGCAGCAGCGTCGTGGCTTCGTCCTCCTCCGCGTCCTCCTCGCTGTCCATGTCCTCGTCCTCGTCACTTGCGTCCTTCTGGCTGCGGTCGTACGCGTGCTTCAGCGTCTTCTGCAGCTTGGAGAGGGACGCAGACGCCTCCAGACTCTCGGCGATGAGCTCTGCGCAGCGCACGCTCTTGGCGGTGGCGGCGGCCAGCAGCAGCTGCCGCTGGGCGTCGTCCTCCGCATCGTTCACGGCGGCTGAAGCGTCCTCCACGCGCGCGCACACTCCGTCGGAGGTTTGCAACGCGTCCTCGCCCAGAGCGGCGATGAGGCGGTCGTAGCGCGCCGCGAGCCGCGCAGCCTTGTCACCTGCGGTGGCCATGCTGCTCGATGGGATCAGGAATGGCTGGCCGATACGTCCATGTCATTCGAAAGAGGGAGATGTCATTATTCGATGAAAATGGCTACACTCACGTCTGCAGTACTGTGGTTGTTGATCCTGATGAAGAGTGTTGGAGAAGAGCTACATATACATGCTTCGGCAGTTGTTGTATACATTTTGGCGGGCTACCAGTGTGAGTTCGTTCTTTCCTCATCACGGGCAGCTTTAATTAAGTACTAAGTAGTGCAGAAGTCAGAACGAGGTCAATCTGGTTTTGACGAAGAAGCAGTCGACGATGGAGTCGTACCATGAAGGGATAAGAAAGTATTTGAAGTGACGGGGTGCAGTCAAAATGAGAACGTACTCTTCAACGATGCATTAGGGTCTTTGAATGCCAGCAATTTAGGTCAAATCTTCGACAGTGTCGCTGGAATGGTTCATTGCCAATGACATCAGATGTAGGTGCAGACGCGTTCGCTGTGGCCTCTCTCACCGCATTTGGCGCCTTTATACGGCCCATATTTTCCTGGTTGGTCCTCGCCATTACGTCGGGCCTGCGACCGTCCTCTCATCTTTTTTCACAATGGATGGATTGACTTCTTTTTTCACAATGGATGACTTCCGAGCTGTGATGAATCCTGTGGAAGCTCCACCACTTTACCGACAACAACATCGGTGGGCGTTCGAGAAGGTCGCGGCCGCGCCTTTTCTGTCACCACCTTGACCACAGTTGGAGAGCATGACGCGACCTTCTCGAACGCCCACCGCCATCAAGAGCCATCTTCGAGCTTAGCAGCGGTGGCACCGCCATACAACTCGCCACGCCGCCGACCGCCAAAGCGACGCGCTCTTCCAGCCAGCGCCACCCAACCGCCTTCGTCTTTCGTCTCGACACGCGCCACGCCAAAGCACCTCCAAGCGGCGCGTGACATCATTTTGTTGAAGCTTCCAGCTCCGCCCTCAGTTGGGAATTTGCCGCCTAGAGCGCAAGTGGCAGCAGAGCAGAAAGAACGCGCAACAATCGGCGACGCTCCGCCTATGAGCGCGCCGCCTCTGCCCGACATGACGCTGGAGCTCTCGCGGCTCGCGCAGCGCGCCGGACTGGCGTCCTCGGACCTGTGGGTCTGGCTGCAGCTGCGGGTCGCCGCCTTCACGCGCGCGGGCGCCAAGGCGGCGCACGAGACGTCGCGCCTGGCCGCCGACGTGCGCGGCCACGTGGAGCAGAACCCGTACGCCGTGGGCGGCGTGGCCACGCTCGTGGCGGTCGCGCTGCTGCTGGGCGTGCTGTTCGCGTGGGTGGCGTCGCGCCAGGTGCGGCCCCGCAAGACGCCGCCCAAGCTGGAGAAGCGGCCGTCGTCGCCCACGTCCAAGCGGCTGCGCCACAACTCGAAGCACTCCAAGTCGTTCTCCGACCTGCTGCAGGCGGAGCGCGAGCGCATGCAGGAGAACCGCCAGCTCGAGCTCGAGGACCACATCACGTTCCCCCGGGAGCTGCGGCAGAACTGCGGCCCGGAGAACCTCAAGTTCATCTACGACACGCTGTCCAAGGTCTTCTCCTTCCTGCGCGGGGAGTTCGTCGAGCCTCTGGCGCGCGATCTGCGGATCCTGCGCTTCTCCAAGGGCGAGGCGATCTTTGAGAAAGGGGAGCTGGATGGCTCGATCTTGCTGATCGTGAATGGGTCGGCGTCCTTGTCCATTCACGGGGATGGGGACGGCCGACGGTTCTCCAAGCTGCTGGGGCGTGGAGACACGCTCACGTCGTCGCTGCCGCTCCTGACTGTGTTGGTCAACGAGCTGCAGCACGGAGAATGCAGCACACAAGCGAAGAAGGTGTGCGGCAACTTGTCTGCCAGAGCGGAAGAGGACGGCACGCGACTGTTTAAGATCCCCACAGAGTCGATCAAGGAGGTGCTGGAGAAGTACCCGGAGGCCTTTTACCGACTCTCGCAGGCTGCTCTGAGTCAGGTGGAGAAGATCACAGCCAAGTCGCTGATCGATCACTTTGGGCTCTCGTCGAAGATTATCAATGCCTCTCCGCTGGTGCACCCGCTCCTACTCGGTGGCGAAGGCGGGGTAGTGGAGGACATCTCCGTCAAGAATCTGGTAGAGAGTGTAGCGGACGCGATCGGCTTGTATGATTCTGAGCTGACGTCGACTCTTGCCAGCTGCGTCAAGATTATTAAGCGCACGAAGAAGCAAACTATCCGTGAAGCTAGCAACCCTAGCGCCCTGGGAGTCCACATTGTTCTAGATGGATCTGTCAGTGTTCAAGTTGCAACGACTACGCAGACTTACGCCGAACTGTACAAGGCCACGAAAGGATGTGAAGTCGGCATTTCTACGTGCTTCGTGGGATCACACTACTTTGCGACCCGCAATGTGTGCCTCGAAGACACTACACTGCTTTGGATCCCGGACGCCCTCTTCTGCAGTTTGCTGCAGATCAACCCGGTTGCTGTGAAATGCGCACGGCATCTGATTGAGCAATACTCGGACTTGGTATGTGTAGCGGATACATCGTTCGACTGGCTGCATCTTCACAGCGGTGAAAGTCTTTTCGACCGTGGCGATTTGTGCGATTCTGTATTCACTGTCATCAGTGGCCGTCTTCGTGCAGTGCAAGTGCACTGCTACCGTGGCAAAGAGGTGGAAACGACAAACGAGCTAGTGCGAGGAGCTACTTTGGGCGCTATGGACATGCTTGGGGCTGGAGCCAGCAACTCTTCAGTGTTTGCCATTCGCGACTCCCAGATCTCACAAATGTCTCGAAACGTGTTTGATTATGTCGTAAGCAAGTACCCCACTGTGCTTATTCATTTCACCAAGAACCTGGCGCGTCGAATGCCTACTCCTCGCGTGGACTCCTTGAAAGCCGATGCGAATGGTGTCAAGAGCCGTAGCAACTATCTACTCTCACTCGGCTCAGGTCCAACAACTACAGATGGGCAGAAGGCTGGAAGCAACCTTCCTATTGGTACAGTCGCTGTGATATCGTTGACAAAGATGACCAAAATCCAGACATTCTGCTCTCACTTAGAGCTTTCGTTAAAGACGCTGGCCACTGTAGAAACGGTGTCATCACAGAAAGCTAAGGCATTTCTGGGCGAGCAGTGGATCAGCAATTCCCGTGTGGCACGGGCAAACCTCACTGCTTGGGTGGGTGATATCGAAAGCTCCAAGGAGCTGGTGATTTATGAGGCCGATGCGCAGTTGACCGCTTGGACCAAACTTTGCATTCGCCAAGCTGATCTGGTGCTACTCTTGTGTTCGGATACCCACCCGCAGCAGGCATTTGTAAGCGACATGATATCTATTCTTGAGGATGCGTGGGACAAGCGAGATGCCGAGATCAATGTTGTGCGAGTTCGTGAAAAGGATTGGACGTTGTCCGCGCTGGAAGCCGCTGCCAAACAAGAGGCCAATGGATCCTCGCGCTCGTATGCGCTAAAGAAGAAGCTGCGTCTGCAAATGGATAGTCCATTGCTGCCGCGGTTTATTCTTCCCATGGAAAAGTACGAGTGGATTAGCGGCTTCCACAACGTACAAGTTCCGTTTGAGGATCACCGGTCAGATTTCATGCGCTTAAGCCGACGAATCACCGGCAATGCTGTCGGCTTGGTTCTTGGCGGTGGTGGTGCTAGAGGCCTGGCCCACATTGGTGTGCTACGAGCTCTTCAGGAGTGCGGCATCCACGTTGATGTCGTTGGCGGCACCAGTATTGGCGCGTTTATTGGCGGAATTTATGCACTTCACCCTAACAACCTCGGTTTGGTGGAATCGAAGGTGAGACAACTATCGGCAGGACTGAGCAGCATATTTGAGAAGCTCCGTGATTTGACACTGCCGATTTCGTCTTTCTTTAATGGAACGCGCTTCAACAAGAGCATCCGTGCGCATTTCTACGATTTGTCCATCGAGGACTTGATGTTGAACTACTTCTGTGTATCCACGGACATCGCGAAGTCGCGCATGAGTGTACACCGTAGTGGACCTGCGTGGAAATATGTGCGAGCTTCAATGAGTTTGCAGGGTTACTTTCCCCCCATTTCCGAGAATGGCTCGCTTCTGCTAGATGGCGGGTACATGAACAACCTTCCTGCTGACATCATGAAGGAAGAAGGTGGTATCAAGTACATTTTCGCCGTGGATGTGGGCAGTGAGTCTCGCACCGATTTCTACGACTACGGCAGCGCTTTGTCGGGGTGGTGGCTACTGTGGAATAAGCTCAATCCGTTTGCCAAGACCGTCGCAGTGCCCTCGATGGGCGACGTGTCTGCGGCACTTGCGTACGTGTCGTCGGAGCAGCACAAGGATCGCATCAGAGAGGAGTGTATCGATCTGTATCTTCGTCCACCCGTCAAAGACTACGGTACTCTTGAGTTCAACAAGATGGAGGAGATCATCGAGGTTGGCTATAACTACGCGTTGCCGCGTATTCAAGCCTGGATGGCGCGCGTGCTGGATGCCGAGCCTGACGCAGACATCAAGCGGACGACTCCTCCAGACACGCCATCGTCGAAGTCTTCGACGACACCATCCAAGCTCAGCATCATTACGTGATGTAGCTTATTGCTTTTTGATTGTTGATGCATGGTGTTGGTGGGCGAAGGAATACGAAGTATGAACACTGGCACAAGTAAATAAATAAAGCTGGCGCTTCGTTCGCCACGGTTTTGAGTGGATTACGCTATTCTATCAAGGTTGTTTTGTACGTACACTAAAGCGAGTCCTCGGAAATACGCGGCATGCCGTCAACGCTGTGCGCCTTGACCATAGAGACTACGTTGTCCTTGGCCGTGCGCAAGAACAGCATGCCGAGGAAAGAGAACTGTTCAATTAGCGTCATGAACTCGGCTTCGTTCACCGACCACGACGAAGATGACGAGATGGACGAATCGTCTGCAGTCTCTGTCACAAACTGTTTTTCCTCCTCTTCGTCCACGTACTTAAAGAAGACGTCCACGAGCGGCTCGGGGCATTCCAACTTCTTAAAAGCCACGGAAAAGTGCTCGCGGGTTAGCACAGCAGATTCGGGGACTTCTTCGTCTGAATCGCTTTTCTCTTCAAGGGAATTCATCTTCAGTATTGCTGAGAAAACCATGGTAGCGAAGGACTGGTGGTGGTTGCGCAGTGCTCGTACGCTGGCGCAAAAGTCGCTAGCATCAATAAAGCCGTCGTGGTTCTGGTCCAAGAACCGCACGAAGGCTTTCTCGTCGATATAGGGCGAGAGACCAAGGCCCTTGACGATCACGTGTGCACCCCGCAGTGGGATACGGCTGTGGCCGTCAACGCACATCTGGCGGATCATCATTTCGACCGTTTGTTCATCCACGAGTGCCTGGAAGTCAGCCTCGTTATCGTCGAGCAACATAGACGCCAAGAATGACCCCATGTTCTGAGATTTCCGGTTGATGTTAAAGTGTTGCAGCTTCTCCATCATGGTGGCACTCAAGTCACAGTCGGCGCTGTCATTATCCCTGTTGGGGCCTTCGCGGGTGATCCATGAGTGTGCCAGCACCTCGTCCACAGTAATGCGGTCCTGTGCGCGCACTTCAAGCATGCGCGCTACCAACTCCTTGGCTGGACCCGAAACATGCGCCCAGTCCTTAGGGTCAAACGTGAAGTCTCCTCGGGCAATCTTCAGCAGGATTTCCACTTCTGAATCACCGTAGAATGGCGGATAGCCCACGAGCAGGATGAACAGAATGACGCCGGCACTGAACACGTCGGCAGCCTCGCTGTACACGTGTGACGAGATGACCTCCGGCGCCATGTACCCGATCGTACCAGCCATGGACTTGCCCTGCTCGAGAGGGTTCTGCTTGCCGTTAATCATCCGAGCAAGCCCAAAGTCTGTGAGCAGGATCTTGGAGTCCGGGTCCTTGCTAGAAAACAATACGTTCTCCGGTTTGATGTCCAGGTGAAGGATGTTGTGCGCGTGCAGTGCCTGCAGCGCCGACATGAGCTGCTGCATAATGCTGGCCGCGTCCCTCTCCGAGTACTTGCCGCGCTGCACCACGCGGTCGTAGAGCTCGCCGCCCGTGCACATTTCCTGGATGATGTAGACCTTCCGGTGCTCTTCGTACACCTTTTCGATCTTGATGAGGTTGGGGTGCTTGATGTTGTTGGTGATGTTGCGCAAGATCTCGACCTCCGCGACCACCTGCTCGCGGTGGCGGAACTTGGCCACGTCCAGCACTTTGACGGCGTACGCGGAGCCGTCTCGCTCGTCCTCGAGCCGCTGCACGACGCCGTTGCCGCCGACGCCCAGCACGGCCCCGAGCTTGTAGTGGCGCAGCCACACGAGGATGTCGATGCAGTCCGAGAGCGCCACGAGCCAGCGCTGCTTGGTGGCGGCGTCCCTGGCCCGGAGCAGCCACGGCCGCTCGCCCAGCGCCGGCGTGACGCTCAGCGTGGTCGCGTCCACGTCCTCGAGCTCGGCGTCGGCCGTGAGCAGCACCTTGCGCTTGGGCGCGGCGCGCCGCGCGGGGGCGCGCGCCGCGGCGGTCGTGGCGCTGAACGCGCCCGAGTCCTCGTAGTACGCGAGCTGGCGCCCGTCCAGCTCCACGAAGCGCAGCTTCCACCGCTTGCGCCAGCGGAAGCCGCGCTTCTCGAGCGAGCCGGAGACCACGGGCGCCTTGACCCACAGCTCCCGGCCGCCGTGTCGCTCTGTGATGGTGTGCGGCAGCGCCGGCTGCCGGCGCGCGCCGCTGCAGCTGCTGCGGCTCTGGTCCTGCGCCTGGCGCGCGTCGTCGGGCATGAGCGACGCGCTGCCGTCGGTCGAGCGCTTGCGGCGCCGGAAGATGCTGCGCCGCGGGCTGGCGGCGTGCAGCGGCGACTCGCCCAGCGACAGGCCGCTGGACGCGCTCAGCTCCTTCTCCATCGCGTGCGGCTTCGAGCGGCGGAGCCTCGCGGCGAACGTCATGAGCTGCACGCGGCGAATTGCAGAATGAGCCGCAGCCTGGCGTTGCAAAGCGACAGGCACAGCGTGTACTTAAGTACAGTATCCAGAGCCGTGTTGATGCGCAGGGCGTCCGGCTATGCTCGCGACACCTCGTGGAGGAGGAACACCTGGTCTCGTAACACTGCACACGATGTGGTGGGCTGCTTGGCTCCTTGGACGCTTCGTGCGCCACGTGAAGGCTGTTCCTGCGGGTGCATCGTTGTGAAGCGCGGCGTCCAGGAAGTTGTGGCCCATTAACAGTGTGCAGTAAACCCTGTGCTGTTCCAGTGTTGTAAACAACAGCTGTTGACCGCAGCTTGGAATTCGGGTTAGTTGAGGCGCGGCGAGTCCTCACGCGCCTCGAATAAATGCTAAAATATGCATGATTTGATAGATGGAAAATAGCTTTTTGAAACATCATTAGGTTCATTATCTTTATACAAAGTCCAGTAACATATTCACACCCCGGAAAACTCATTTAGTGCGTCGACGCCGTCGAAAAGTAAACTGAACGAGTCCAACAACAACAAATAACAGCGAAATGGCACGAGCTACGGATGGCGAGAAATACGCGCCGCCAACTTCAAACTGCAATGGGGAACGAAGCACCAGCCAACTCCCAACGCCATTGGCGTGTGATACGCCGCGAGAACGAGCGACACCACGGTGGCCTGGCCCTACAGTGGCCGCGTAATCCCCCGCTCGGATGATCAGTCACAGTGCACCATGCGTTGACTGCGATGGCGTGGGAGGCTCCGGCTCGTTCATGACATCACGACCCGCTGGCAGCGCTTGCGACTTGTTGCTCAACTCCCCGTGCAAGCCACGGTGTCCGAGAGTCGCGATGCGAAGTCCATTCCATCGGCCTGTCGATATGTTACCACCTAATAGGTGGCCTATGGCTGCGGGGTGTGATATATTCGATTCGAGGCTTGAAACCCGGTCGAATCTATGGTTTCTCGCAGCCTGGCATCACAGTATCCGGCGGATACTATCCGCCAGGCTTTCGCTGATCATGAGATCCCAGGGAAACTTTTTTGTATACAAGTATATTTTTTTAGCGGATACCCAGCTTCAAGTCGATGGCTACAGACCGGAGACTGCAGTCTCTCCCGGCCGGAGTGCCGGCTTCCGGTGGGGAGGTGTAATCGTAGGTGCGGCCGAGACTGGCGCTCGCAGTGCGAGTGCCGGCTTCAACCACCAGCGATTACACCTCATGTGACATTGTCTCTGACAACGACTCGGAGTGGATTTGGACTTCGTTATACACATGGTGTTCACGTCGGTATTATGGCAGGACGCTGTCGCCGCAAACACACGCGCGGAATGCCGGTTGGCAGCGCTGGGCAGGCGGCGCGTGAAGCTGGTGCTCTCTGTAAAAAGCGGCGCGAGCGGTAGGATTTGCGAGGGCTCCCGGAAGCGCCGAGGTGACAGACCGCGGTCGCAGGGCCTGAATGGCTGGCAGCCATTCTGGTCTGGAGTTCTCGTTCGCGCAGCGAAATGGACGTGACTCGCGCGTGTCGGCGGCGCGGTTGGACCATTTGCCGGCTTGGACGAGGCGCACGGCTGCATAGAGGACGCTACACCCGAAGGATATGTCGCTTGCGGCAATTGCGGCTGTTGATGACGACCAGCGCTCGCTTCAACGTCAACGTGCTTGTCGCTGCGCTTCACGTCGCGTCCGCTGAGCGGCACTCGGTGGTCTGCGCGTTGAAGAAGTACGCCTTGCCCGTGACGGGGTCGTAGAACTCGGCCAGGTCCCCAGCCGCTGCCGCGGCGGTGTCTGCTGCTGACAACCGCGGCGTGGAGAATGCCTCGGGACGCTGAGTGCGGCTCTCGTTGCTCTGCGCGTTGTAGTAGTAGTAGCTGCCGCTCGACGCGTCAAAGTGCTTGGCCCAACCGAGCGGAGGGGTATCGGGCTCGCGCACCGTGACGAAGCCCATGGGGCGAGTGAACACGCTCTCCATCGTCACGCGGTTGTAGTAGTACGGGTAGCCGCTTTGCGGGTCGACGTGCTTCTCCCAGCCGTCTTGGTTAGCGGTCACCGATGCCACCGTTGAGGCCGGCGAAAGGCGCGGTGTCGCGTACGTCGCTGGCCGAGTAAACGTGCTCTCCTGCGTCTTGATGCTGTAGTAGTAGTGCACGCCCTGCGTCTCGTCGTAGTACTTGATCCACTCGGCAGCATCTGTACCAACGGATTGCACCGCAAACGCTGCCGGCGCACTGTAGCTGTTCTCTTCCGTTTCGCGGTTGTAGAACCATTCGTGTCCGGTGTCGGGGTCCACGTATCGCTCCCACGGACCCTGAACTTCGTCTGGTCTGCGGCGTGGGTGTGTTCGGAATCCCCACCCGTCCATTTCGTCCTGCTCGATCTCGGACGGCCAGCGCGAAGGGAACTCCCAGTCGCCATAGTCCACGCGCCGGTTGTAGTAGTCGTAAAGCGCTCGGAACTCGTGCAGCTTGCGTCGACCACCGGAGTGGACGTTGGCCCAACACTACATTAAAGTACATACCAAGCAGTGCAACTTTGCGTGAGCAACGTCTGCGTTTTTGTTGAACGCACCGACGTGAGAAAAATTGCCAACAAGTTATTACCGCGCCGCAAAACATTTCACCACAGCCTTTGCACTCCATGGTCGCCTCGCTCGACGTTGTGGGTTCTGGTACATAATGGAAACGTAGTGAATAATTGCTGCCAATTCATAGGTCTCTTCGTGATCAGCCATACCGCAGTTATCACATAGAGGTCTCGGCAGCAGATCCAGAACATCCTGGGGTCGGCGGAATCGCACCTCGCCTGTGACTCGATTCTACAAGAAAAAATATGATCAGTCAATCAGAAAGAGGCAGTGATGTTTCTCTATAGCAGACTCACATAATAAAACTTTTCTCCGTTTTCGGGGCGAATAACCTCTTTCCACCTCTTCTTCTTGTTCAACTGCGCTTCTCGGTATCTTTCCCGTCCCTTCCATCCACGATAGTGAGCTTGTACGAAAGTGACGGCACGGTTTTGAATTTTCAAAAGCTGGGCGATTTTCTCCATTGCAGTTTGTTTGAGCATCTGTGCCTTTAGGCGGCCATGCCGCCCTCGCCAATTCGTCTGCACCATCAATGCTGCGTCTACAAGTTTTTGCTTCTCCAGATCTCTCGCCAGCCGCATCAAATTCACCTCTACCCTTGCTGTTCTTCGTTTCCAAGCTGCTTGAAGCCTCACCACTGCATCATTTTCGCGCTTCTTCTGTCGAACCATCACAATAATCTGGTTGGCTTGATACCGTTTCTTTGCCCGCCATCCTTTTTGAATGCAGGTCGCAGCACCGTTCACTTCAGCTACATACGCTCTCATTGCACGAATTTCTTTGCGGGCTCGGTGCCGTCGTATACAATTCTGCAGCGTCGTAGCAGCGCGTTCTCGTCGTATCTCCTCATTCTTTAATTCCTCCCGTCGGAGGTTTGCTGCTCGACGTGCTGCCCGGATACGATAGACACTTTGCAACTGCCGAGCTACCTCGAATTCCTCACGATCCTTCGCCAGCTTTGCTGCACGACATACGTTAAATTGCTCACGGCCTTTCTTACCTCGCCAGTGCCGCTGAATCTGGATAGCACTCCGACGAACCTTGTCTTCGTAAGCTAGGCGACGTAAATGTCGGCTTTGTAATCTTTCTCGTAAACGCTTTTTTCGCCATGAAGCTTGAATTGTGGTGGCAGCTCGCAACACTTCCACTTGATGGTGTAATTCGCGAAGTCGCTGCGCTTCCCTCCACGCTAAGAGCCGACGATAAGATCGTTGAATTTTGGTAGCAGCTTCTGTTTCCTTGTTGAACTGAAGACGCACTATGATAGCATACTTTCGAGCCTGGCGTCCGCGATATACACTCTGAAGCCGAGTGGCCACCCACAGAATCAACCGCTCCTCTCGTTTTTGGTGCGCAATCCGCCGAGCTACACGAGCTCGATACATGCATTGAATATGAATCGCTGCTTGCCAGCAGTTGCCGTACTCTTCGATAAATAGCCAGTCCTCTGCGCGATGTCGAGGAATCATGCCTTTGAATTGGTCGTTGCATGAGTACAGTGCAAACTTCCAAGACGAGGTAAGCGCCTTGATCGAAAATGAGCGGATTTTCGGGCATCCTGTTAGGTCGAGCAACATCAGTTTCGGGCACTTTTCAGCCAGCCAGGATACACCGGTCTCCGTTATGTCTGCTATATTTCGAAGACGCAGCTTCCTTAGTGCTTTGGCCATCATAGCTCCTGCTATTGCCAGCAAACCCATGTCTGTCACTCCAATGCAGTCCGAGACGTCTAGTTCACGAAGGTGTGGTGAAAACCGGCTAAGCCACCTCAGAGTAACATCTGAAATTCTAGTGCCGTGCAAATTAAGTTCATGAAGCTGGTTCGGAGCGAGTCTAGACACCTCCGCTTTCAACGGAGAAAATTGTTGGGGTGAGTGTTTCCCGGTGTGCTGATGAGTATCTGTGAAGGCGTGATCTGTAACCTGATCGCATCCCGCGATACTTAGTGATGCCAATTTGGTGCAATGGAATAAAAATTTCCTCACAGCGATAGTCGTAACACGATAACAACCTGATAGCTTCAGCGACGTTAGATTAGAGCACGATATTGCCACATAGTGCAGAATTCCGTCCGAAATGGCTATGCAATTGGAAACATCTAGATGCCGCAGTTTCGGGCAATTCGATGCCAGAGCTGCAAAGCCTTGTCGGTACACTTCGTTACCACAACTGTTGCTGCTTGCGAGAGAGCTGTGGAAATCTGAAAGCAACGGGAGGCCCTCGGCATCCAGATGCATTAGTTCCGGACATCCAGTTGATAACTGGCGGATGCCCTGGTTCGACACTCGAGTACAATGTCGAATATTTAGGTGTCGCAGCTGTAACATGCTCTCGCTGATCGAGCGCAACGACAGATCGGTTAACGCTACACACCCAGAAACGTCAAGATGGGTCAGAGCGTGGCATCCCGAGGACAACCAATCCATTCCTACATCGCTGAGCATATCGCAGCCTGACAGAATAAGCGTCTGAAGCACCAGACAGTTCTCTGCAAGTGCCAATAGTGAAATATCGTTGAACTTGTACTGTAAATCAAAGCGCGCCAAATCCAGCAAGACTAGTTTGTTGATCCCTCCCGTGTTCGCGAGAGCAACTACACCAGTGTCAGAAATCTGACGGCATCCTCGAAGCTTTAGCTGCCGAAGCTGGTTACAGCTCTTACCCAAACATAGCAACACATTATCTGTCACGTTCGCACAGAACGAGAGATCGAGGGATTCAAGCATGGAGCAAACTTGAAAGAGCCGCAGAAGTGAAAACTCTGGGACTCGAATACAGCCAGCAATCGCAAGCGCTGCCAAGGAACAACCGCCAATACACTGTCAGGGTAGAAAAGGTGAAGCATAACATCACGCTTTCTAATGCTCACACCGTAAAGGGATTCGAAGCTCTCCGATGCAACAAAGAGATGGGCTCTGCAATGCTGTCACATAGCTGAGGTTGAGCGATTCCAGGCTTCGACAGCAACTCACGATATGAAGAATGCCCGAATCTGTGAGCTAGCAAAAGCGGCATAAAAATGTTCCGTTATTTTGATAAAATCAAGACTCGCGGGGAATGGGGGGGTAGCTGAGTGCTTCTCACCTTCACTGCCTTTTCTAGACTGAGAAACTTAAGATCAGGACATGCTGCAGCGATCACATGAGCTGTGCTGTCTGTAATCTGTCAGGTTTACGCGAAAGGGTTAAAAGAAAGCGTTACGTTACTGAGGGTTCCTTGCAGACAGAGAGGATTTAAACAAATATTCCTGCTTTCGCACTTGGTCTGAACCAGCGAGATTTAGTCGAATTATTGACTGTTGTATGGAGAGGCCACCAATATTAGCATCAGTTGCAGCTGCTGATATTGCTGAAGGGAGCAAGTCGGCGAGTTGATTCGATTGCAGCTTGGACTGTGAACGAAGCAACGTCGGGTTTGAAGCTCTTAACCCACGATGAGTGTGCGTGAGGCGCATCAAACACGAATCGGAGGCAACCACAGACCAAACCTTTTGAATAGAAGTTTGTAAACATTATTGTGGGGTAATGGGAAGTTATGCAGGTGGATTATTTGTTTGCGAGTGTCTTACCGACAAATCCAGGTCGGTGCCGACCAACACCTCGTCGGGGATCTCCTTGTACGCAAACACCGTAGCGAGCTCGGCTACTGGGTTAATTTGGCCCCACGCTGCTCCCTGGCTGCCAGGTTCTCGTTTTTCAGGTGAAAGCGAGCTTAAGCGTATTCCATCGTGAGCTTTCCGCAAGCGAACCTTCTTGCTTGCCATGAAGACAGAGTCTTTCGGATGAAGCGACACCTCGCCTAAATTTAACGAAATCCCGGGTAACAATATCCTTGCCGAATACCAGTCTGCAAAAAAGTTGTGTATTCACCCTAAGCTTACCCATAATAATCGTATCAACAGACCACCACTTCGTTTGCTTGCTAGCAACAAGCACATGGGTACACGGCAAATTGAGGCCGCTACCCCCGGGACAAGGAAATGCTCTCGAACGACGAGTGCCGCTGGATGCTAGTGATGTCCACCCCATGGCTGTCGAACACAGCTCCATCGAGCAGCTCGTCATCAGCGTCGAAACGCACCATTCCGAACTCCATCCACTTCATTACCGTCACGTAGGCAATGATGTTGACCAAACTTAGCGCTCCTAGCGTCCAGTACATGTACTCGAAATGGCCGTCATTAAGATTGTTCGTGATATAGTGCTCGAACAGCAGCGTGAACGTAGATGTCAGATTACTTCCCATGGCAACCATAAACAGATTGATAGCCTGACATGTGCTCTTAAGATACACAGGCACCTCTGTGTAGAACAGCTCGTAGGCTGTCACGTTGATCAGGCATTCAGCCACGGCAGTGAACACATACATCGGGATTGCATATGCCCAGAACGTGTGGTTCATCGGCTCGTTCGAACCATTGTTTGGGATGGTCTGAAGCGTACCGTTGGCGTCCAGGTAGACGATCTCGCCACTGTTTCGCCGGATGATCTCGAAGAATCCCGACCAAATCATCGTCAGCATCGCCACAATAAGACCTGTAAGTACTTTGCCAAAGGCACTAGGTGGTCGCCCGAAGATTTTTCCCCACAGCGGATACACGAAGCCATCCAGCACCGGAATCAGCAGGATGATCGTGAGCGGGTCGAAAATTCCTAGACTAGCACCCGGAATCTGCATCGCGTCGTAGTCGCTGATGTTGTCAGCGCCAACTCGGAGGTCGCACTGCTGGGCTATAGACTGGAAGTTGGCATCTAACTGGTCGTAAGCGCATTCCCACATGATCATGAAGGAGGCGAAAGGCAGCACTCGAATCACCATCTTGATCTCATCCACTGTCTCGTCGTTAAACTTGCCGCCGTTCGAGGCCTTCGACTTGTCCATATACGCGGTGTTCATTCCGTAGCGGATCCAGGCGTACATGCCGAATGCACAGCATAGCACGACGAGGTAGGACAGATATTGCCCCACCGACAGCCAGTCGGACAAGAAGGACGCCAGCAAGTTCAGCGGGAAAGCAGTTCCAAAGGCGAGAAGTCCGTAGTACAGCATCCTGGCCTCGTAGCTGAAGGCGCAGTTACCGAGCACAATGGTGCACAACTTGGTGAGCGCGCTGTCCTGCGGCGCAAAGTGCACGTATCGGGGGGACCCAAAGAGAAACAGCACGTAGGCGAAGACCATGACGCCGCCGCAGATGAGGAAGCAGGCGAAGTAGCCGTACTCCTTGGTAATGGCGCCCGTGCCCTCGACGCACAGCACCGAGAGGTAGCCGTACGAGAAGATGGCGCCGAGGTTGATGACGATGTAGAAGTAGCTGAAGAAGTGCTCCTTCTGCGTGACCTCGTTGGGGTCGTTGGGGTCGAACTGGTCGGCGCCGAACGTGATGACGTTGGCCTTGATGGCGCCCGTGCCCACGGCCACGCCGGCGAAGAGGCCGATGTGGCACAGGATGTTGGCGGCGATGTGGTTGCCGTGCTGCTGCTCCATGAGCGTCGGGTGCGCCGAGATGGTGAGCAGGAAGGCGCCGAGCGTGTACCACACGCCGAAGACCCAGAGCGTGCGGAAGCGGCCCCACTTCTCGTCGGCGATGTAGCCGCCCAGCAGCGGCGACAGGTAGCAGATGGAGGTCCACGTGCTCTTGAGGGAGTTGGAGCCCACCTGGGACCAGCCGAGCTTGCCCATGAAGTTCTTGAGCCCCTGGTTGATGCCGTAGTAGCTCACGCGCTCGGCGAACTCGAGGATCAGGATGAAGCCGCACACGTGCAGCAGCACGTTCTGGAAGCGGCGGTTGCGCTGCTCCCACGGGCCCTCGATGAAGTACGAGGACGAGGCGCTGGGCGTGCTGCCCTGCTCGTCCAGGCTGGACGTGAGCGGCGAGCCCAGCGCCGACTTGGAGTGCGTGGAGGACTGCGAGTCCAGCATCGTGGCCGGCGCGGACGCGGCGGGGACAGCCAGGAGGCGAGTGCCAGGAAGCACGTGCCAGGCTTGGGGACTGCGGCTGGCACTTGCGGCAGAACACTACGGGACTGACGGGCGGCGGGGAGCGAATAGAGACGGAACGCACAAGGGAGAGGCACAAGGGAGAGGAGACGGGGTGCAGAGACAGGGCTTGGCGCGGGCCACTAAAGCCGACCTGCGCTTGGAGGGGGGGGTTGGACGGAGGGCTGAGGAGGCGCACGCGTGGAGCGGCCAGGAAGCTGGGTGGAGTGGTCGCTGCTGTAGATAATTGACTGCTAAATTTATTTGGGGGCAGGCCCAAGTGTTGGACTTTTGCTGCTGCATGCACGCTGCTGATACTGATCGGGGACAGCCGAACGGGGCGCCCGACTGCTCTGGGAATTTTGCCTGGAATGCTCTTAAACCGGTTGCCAGCGAGAGAAGGAATCGATGCTGCGCTTTCGTATGCGGCAAGCGGACAGAGACCGGGGACTCCTAAACCCGAACTGCGCTTGGACCGTATTTTGGGGTGGATGGGCGCGCCTTACTTCATCCAATCATCACACCTCAGGTCCTAATGTAATGTCAAACCAACAATCGAGAATAGCAAGCTCGCTGTCTGCTTGTGCTCCCCGGAGGCTGTCTGCTGCATGACGCCATGGCGCGATGCTTATGGCCTCCGTGGTGTAGGCCCTGCCGTGGTGGTGTTTGTTGTGCCGAGTTGACATGTTACCAATATGCAGCTCCCGGTGTTGCTCTTCTTGGCCTATTATTACGAGCGCCAAGGCTTGAGTTTCGTATGGAGCGCTGGTTAGGGGACGCGGTACCGTACCTCGCGTCGAGAGAACTTGATGAGGTGCTTTACCCAACATGCGCGAATGAGTTGCGGCACGCTTTGGCCCGAAGTTCGGGCGATTTAAGCCCTGCAGACTGCAGTGCAGTGGCACTTCCAGGCTGGCACTGCCAGCGTAGCCTAGGACTCCCACTCACTCACTCAAGGCGAGATTCCCAACGCGGGCGACCGCGTCCAGACTCTGGACTCCAGAGTCTCGACTCAAGTTGGCCCAACGGAGGAAAGCGGCATGGCAAATCTCCCGTGCGTTCGTCGACCTCGAGGCAGCTCGTGGCTCGGACCGGAACGCACCACCTCATAAATTGCAGGCGGGCGGACAGGGAAGCTTGCGCTTCCAAAGTGCTGCTTCCCTCTAGGCTAGAGTCTAGCTCGACGGAGCTCCACAATTACGCTTTGAGCACCAAGCCTCACTGAAGCTGGTTCATCTAATAGCGTCCACCGAAGCGCGCGACCAGAGAGACGGCCAACGGCTGCCATCGCTGTCGAGACCCATCGGCTGTCGAGCGCCTGCTGCTTTACAGCAAGGGGCTCAGCTCGACGTCTATGCAGCAGGCCTCCTAGAAAACACTTACGCGGTTTTCCTTCGTGCCCTCATGGCACTGCCATGTAACGAGATAGGAGGAAGTGGCATTCAAGGAGCGCAAGGCCTGAGCATCCTATCGACCCATAGGTTCCGCGTCGAAGGAAGGTAAACTCCTCTCCTACCAAGACTCCTGGCCCAGGAGTCCTGTGTCCAAGCATCCCCTCACCTCATATACTACGAAGTATCTTTCCACGCACTGCTCGACAAATCTCAACACCATGGCCTGTCGAGGCCGACGTCGGAGCATTACTGCTGCTTATTCGCGCGTCAGTCTTGACTAGCATCTCATAGCGACGAAACACATCTAACGTCAATTATGGCCGAGTGAGAATAAGCAGCGAATACCAGCAGTGTTCACATCGCTAGCCAAGCAGCCACCAACCACACTGCTGCGCGTTGGGGCCTTCATCGTCCGTAAAGACTGTGTACCACAAAGGTAAAGCTACGGTACACGTGCATGCGGTCAGCCCTGCCTGCACCTTTTAGTCGAGTCGGTCGTCGCGTCGCGTCATCTGGCCACGTCGCCCTTCGACTCGCAGCGCAACAAGCCAATAAGACTCCGCCGCTTTTTTGGCCAATGCATCACTTGAATCGGTAATTTACACCGGACTCTCGTAAAATTACCACCACCACCCCCTCTCAACAACAACAAGAAAACTCCTTCCGCCTTACAATAGAAACGTTTCTAACCACACCCACGTTCCTGCAGACGTCATGGAGCAGCGTGGCGCATGCCTCATGAGCGAGGCCTTCACCGAGAGCGAGGCCGAGACGGACGACGAGCAGCTGCAGACGGTGGTGACCATGGAGGACCTGCAGGCGCCGCCGCCGCCGCTCGCAGAGCCGCAGCGCTCGGCGCTGCAGACGACGCTGGGCGTCGCGTCAACCGCCGCGAACCTCATGCTGCTCCCGTACGTCGTGGCGGGCAAAGCGGCCGTGCAGGCCACGAGCTTGGCCGTGTCGGCGCCCATCCACCTCACCAGCCACGTGCGGGCCAGCATCGCGCAGTCCTGGGGCGGCGAGCAGGAGCGACAGGACGCGGACCTGTTTGGGGAGCACTCGCGGGACAGCACGAGCTCCACCAGCGACCTCAGCAGCGGCAGCGAGCAGGCGGTGGAGCTGCTCCCAGTCGAGGACGAAGAACGGGCTGCACACGCAGCGGGAGCAACGGCAACAGATGCAGCACAGCCGGAGAGCGGCGTGGTGTCGCAGTTGCTGTTCCTGCCCGTGCGGCTGGTGCACAGCGGCGTGTCCACGGCCGTGGCGATCCCCACGCGGGTGGCGACGTACAGTGGCCGCAAAATCTCTGGGGCGGTGGCGACGTCCCATGCACTGGCCACGTCGGCGGTGGTGGCGTCCACGGGGGTCGTCGCGAGGACGGGGATGCACGTGGCCAGAGGGATCACGCACGGCGCTGTGTCCACGGCATCGTTCACGGCGTCGACGATATCTGGAGCTGTGGGAGCTTCGGTGAGGACGGTGAGCTATGTCATCCCCCCGTCCGTGTCGAACGTAGTGTGGCAGGGAATGGATGTGACGGGCAACGCGTCTGTGAGCGTTCTGTCACACGCAATTGCTGTGCCATCCTATCGGATGCTGAAGGCGCTGCTGCCTGCGGTGGGGCAGTGCTTCTCCGAGGAAGATGCAGTGAATGAAACACGTGCTGCTGTCAAGATGCTGGTGAAGCTGCTGGGCCCACAGCACGCTTTCTACTTGCTGAAGTGGATCTACGAGACAGTCAACAGTGAGGAGGCGTATGACGCTTTCTTGCTGTGTCGGGACGTCCTACATGAATCAATGGATAGAGAGAACTACCGTCAAGCTGGAGAGTCGATGGGCGCAGCAACGGGCATAACCAAGGTTGCTCACGCCATGAGGGAGGCGTATAGTGCACTGCCATCGTTCGACGAGTTGCAAGATGCTGTAGCACTTGTTGCAGACGTATCAGACGAGGTAATTGATGGGGTTTCCCACGTCGTAGCTGGGAAAAAAGACATGGAAGGCGATGTGAACCGATTAGAAGAAAAAGAGGCCAGCCCGCGGTTTGAGCTTATCGAAGACGGCGAAGAAGTTTCGTCGCATGGCTGTGTGCAGCTCGCAGACGAAACGTTCGAACGAGAAGGAAATAGTTCATCCTCGGAGGAGGAACTCAACCCCATCATTGAATCGGGCATTTCTCTACTGACTCGAGTATGCGACAGCGAAGAGGCTACCTCACTCTTCAACACATTGGGTGATTTCCTGGACGTTCTTGTGGAATAGTCTTACCATACTGGTGCGAGTGCAGCTATCAATCTTCAGTGATCAAATCACGATTTGTCGAGGTTGGCCGACAGAAAGTATTAAAAATGGTGCGTTAGCCATTTGCAGAGTGTCCGTCTCGGACGTCTTCATCGAAGTGTGTCAAAATCTAGCAGTAATTTAAACGAAATGCAATGGAAGCTAATGCTATTGGTGGGAATTTAGTAAGTGAGGCCCTAAGGGACAAAAGTGGAAGTGCCTTATGATGCGTTTATTTACTACTGTAATACTCTGAATACCAGTTACGCAACCCCCAAAGCTATTATATCACAGCTACCACGATGACCTACCCCGATGACGTGCGTGATGTAACTCGCAGAGTGCTTGAAATCAACTTGGCAAGGCATGAAACTAAGTACTTAGTACTTGTACATGTATAGTAGTATGTTTCGAAAGCGCATACCTCATAGGAAAACACTTTTGATTAACCAGAAGTCCAATGAACACTCAAGCTACCACGGTTTTTAGGTGAATAATCCTCGCAACAAACGTGTTTTTGATGATTGTGAGTCTCCAGAGAAAGCGAGCACAATTTTTTCAAGTAAGAGTCGTGATCAGCTGCGTTCGTCACTTGTCTCCACCCAAAGCCAAGAATGTTCAATAATTTTTTGCCACACCCGCCAATCTCGCTGAAAGAGTTACGGCTGGACGCCCAACCTCCGCAAATGCACGACAAAGCAATTACAGCTCCTCATATGAACGCGGCGTTCGGTTATTCCTCAGCTATCGTTAAACGTTAAGGCATCGATAAATATGCGGGCTCCGTTGATGTACGTCACAGTAGAAAAGAATTCTTAACTTAATGCTCAGCAAGACTCTTTCCGTGGTAAAGGATTAAATGGGCAATCGGCGGGGAATCGAACCCCGACCTCATCCTTAGGAAACCAATCATGAAGCAATTGCACAAGTGCTGCGGAACTTTCCGCCCGGGTGATACGATGAATGAAGAAAAGCTATTAACTGGAACTGGTGAAGTGCGTGGAAGCCAAGCAACATTGAGTTATTATTAACCGCAAACAGTGATATTTGCACCAGTAAGAAAGTGGAATTCCTTTTAAGGGTGAACAAGGACAGCAGTGATAACAAGGGCGACGGAGATCGGCGAGCCGGCGGTGCGCATCACCCCATGGTGTTGGCGGCCTGCCAGAAGATCGCGCGGCTACGAAGAGGTGTGGCCAGGAGGAGCGACGCAGACACAAGTATACTGGACGACCAAGGAGCGAGGCAGGGCGACGTATTGTGGGGTCGTGAACGGCTGAGGGCTCCCGTGAGCAGTCGCCCCGAACCCACCTCCCAACTGCATGAAGTAGATGTAGGGCAGCCAGCTGCCATAACCAGATTCGCCGTGGAGAACACAAGCCCCACCACACGGGCATCGCCAGCACCGGTTTGGTGACTCGGCGCAGAAGTGATAAAGAACAACCGCACACTACGACTACAACCTACTGTTAGTTGACGTTGCTGAAGTTCCCTTGGGGTGTGAGCAGGAGGGTATCAGCAGTCCCGGGGCAGGAGTTGACGGTATTTGGAGCCCGGTTTCGGGGCGGCAGAGCCAAAGCGAGGGTATCAGCAGTCCCCGGTAGTTTAGTCCCCGGCGCGCCGTCCCGGCAACTCGGGTAGATCTCTGAGGCGGACTTCACACCTGTATTGCACTAGGAAAGCAGCTGTTAGCCGCTTGCGTGTATTCGTGTTTAGTAATAGTAGCGGCGAGCAGTTGTTGCCACCAGACGACCGTCCTCCGGCCAGAGGACAGGACTGGCGTGACGTGCAGGTGAACGGCAACAACGACTGACAGTACTGGGGGACGGGGTTAACTTACTCTACACTGGAAGTATACAGTAGACTACATACGCATGCGTGCACTATGAACATGCACAACCGTAGCCTGAAGTTCAACCCCATACTTTACAACTCAAGTGCCTTGATAAGCATGCCCTCCTGTTGGATTATAGTCAGCCAATCAACCCAAAGCAATGTACCACTTTCGTGTATTGTACGAAGGTTATCAAGGGTTAACCTCGGACTCAAACTCAATGCCACCTCCATTACGGGCGGATGGTGACTGTGCATAGCTGAGCCGTCGTAGCTTCGTTCTTGAGGCAAAGTGCATGCATCCGCATTCTGTGACTCTGCTCAGCACAAAGCCAATCAATTTGGTGCACAGGAAATCCAAGATGCATGTACCGGTACTGTACAGTACAGTACATGTAATACATGTACCGGTCGTGGGATCGCCACGGGTTGAGAGGTGTGCAACATGACACTTCAGTGCAAATGTTTCGTGGCTATTATACACGTACATGTACTGCAACACAAGTATTTGTGGGCCTCAAAATTTATCACACCTCCTCCACGAGTCGGTAAAACGAACACGCACGATCAAGTTGGCTGCTTTGCGCGTGTTTCCTTCCCACTCATAGTTTGCTTGCTGTCAGCACGTATCTGTACATGTACAGTACACTGTATGTACAGTACCGGTAACCCCGCTGGTGCATGTACAGGGTGCCCATCAGCGTAAGCATCTCCATAATCCTCCCCGAATCCAAGAGACGACACAGATTCCTCTCTATTTGAAATCTACAGTGTACAGTGTATTTGCTTGGCGTCAAGGAACCTAGTTCATGTAACAATACATTGTGAGAAGATCGCTCAGCACAACATTTTTTACTAGCATTCAACACGTATGCTCGACGTGGAGGTTGCCGTAGTTTTTGAGCCCTATAATCGATTCCATATCATAACAGTACACCACAACACATTTCAGCCATGCTCTTCAGAACATACATGCACAACTTTTTGCACAGTGCTCCAAAGTAAAGTGTCATATTGCGAACAGAATGCGTGGATGGCCCCGTCCTGGACGCGATAAGAGCAAAATTGCTCAATTTTTTGATGGTGTGCACGTTTATCGTTCCCGGATCCTCGAACGGCTCTCGATAGACGCTGAGACACAGAAGCATAGGATCGGGGAACCCATGGGTGGCTATCATTCGCAGCCTGAACACAACCAGTTTAGATTTTTGCCGACAAAAGAGAGGCAGATGAAGTTCACGCTGCCGAAAGACGCGTTCCCTGTCGTGGAGCTGTCCAAGACCCAGCAAGATGCTTTCATCGAAGAAGCAGACACCGTCGTAAAAGAAATTGTTGAAGCGAACGACGCTTTTATCGCGAACGGGAGTGTACTTCAAGATTCGCAGTGGCGACATACTCGCACGAAAGAAGGAATTCAAGTGTACCGCCAGCGTAGAAAAACTATTATTCAACGGAGGAAAGAGGCCTCGACACCTGTGATCGAGAGCCCATCGTGGTCGTCTAGCCATACATTTATGCGATACCGCACGGAGACTAGCAACCATGTGGATCGTATTGCTGACAGGGAGACATCACTCTCTTCTTCGTCTGGAATCGCTGAGGGCAGTATTATGGAGAGGTCCAGGCCGCCGGGTGCTTATCTCATGGCGCTACACGGTAGTTCGGGTGGAACATTGGACGACTGCATGTTTGGTTGCTTTGCCCCCAACGACGAGGAGTGGAAGTTGCGTAGCTGTTACATCAAAGATCGGCTGGATGACGCACGAATTATTGCATCTATCAGAGGTCCAACTAATGAAGACCCTTACCGTTTTCTTGGGATCAAGTGGTTTGCCAAAGAACACCCCGCGGTGCTAACTGGTATCGTCCAGCAGCGAGATTTTCTCATCATGGAGTCGTCAGGCTTTACGCGCGACTCGAAGGGCGAAAAAATCGGTTACTTTTTAATGCATTCAGTGACGCTACACGAAATCCCCGAGCTTAAACACTTGGGGATTGTTCGTGGGCTAATGAGCTTTTGCTATATCTTTCGCAACGGTGGACCTGGCAAGGTGGACGTCTACACCCGCGGCTTCTTTGATTCCCGCGGTGAAATGCCTGGTCGCATTTCAGCTACGATTGCTGCTGATGCTGCACTCTGCTGCGTGAATTTGATCGAGTATGCATATATCAAGAAGCTGACGTGGCTAATGAAGCGCAGGAGGTCTGGTGGTGAGAGCCAATCTTCTCGGTGTGAGGCTTGCGAGAAGAGTTTCGATAAGTTCTCGCTAACTTCTTCCAGGATGGGGACGACTTGTTCGACCTGCCGTCGAAAAATGTGCAGTAAATGCAGCGTGCCGAAGAAACTTGTCATGGATGTATCCGATACTGGATCAGTTCAGCGCTGTTCTCTTCACTTTTGCTTAGGTTGTCTGCTACACGCGAAAAAGCAGTGTGGCTGGGAGATAGCTCTGAACGACGCCGAAACTGCATCGCAACGTTCTGGTTCTTCACCAACAAACCCAAACCTGAGGCGCGATGGCCGGTGCTACTCAAACATTACCGATAGCCGGGTTTATCAACGTGGAGACATGACCACAAAGTATAGCCACTCAAGCTACCTGCCTGAAAGAACCAGAACAACTCAGTTACCTGGGAATGTTGAGAGGTTTCGAGCGTGATCCCCTGATTCGGATGAAAAGAAGAAAGGGCCAAATAGTATGCGTGGCAAAAGGTACAACTCGCGCTATTAACATGTAAGCGGTATTTTACTAAATATAAATACTAAGGCCGTGTTCGCGCCAAACCATGAAATCAAGAATTCACACGACCTCAAGTACGATCTTACCGCCTTTGTTGTAGAAATGTTGCGTGAGATAGATCGTTTCTGTAAAGAGGAAAACGTTGCCTTACAGATGCGGATCGGCATTCATACTGGCAATGTCGTGGGCGGTGTAGTTGGTATAAAGAAGCCACGTTATCTAATTTGGGGTAGACACACGGTTATAACAAACTTGATGGAGTCTCGAGGAGTACCTGGTCGTATCCAGGTGTCTGAAACTACGCATGCTCTCCTTCGTTACTATCCAGAATTTCGCGTTGATGATCGTACTGAACACGTGTCGGCCAAGATGAAAGTACATGTACTATTATATAACTTGTTCGCGGCACTGATATCACTATCACAAAGCACGATGGCACTAAAACGAGCGTGGGGTCGAAGCACCGTCATCCCTCCCAAATTTGGACCCCTTCGAGCACTTTGTGCACAAGCTCGAGCAGCCGGCACTCCACTGAGCACTTCCATAAGGCTCGTTCACCTCGCTCATGTGTTGATAGCGTCTCTTCTTCTCTGGTGGCTCGATTTCCTTTGCGCTTTCTACCGTGAGAACGACGGTCAAGATCTCTCTGGTGGAAACGTCATCTCCAAAAAAACATGGGGGATGCTGTTTTTGCGAAATGCTGATTTCAGCTAAAATCGCGATTTGGGCGGTTTTGTGTTCGCGGTGACATTTCGGTCTTATTTTACGATTTCGGGCTGGAAATGCAATTTCAGGTCCACCTCGAACACGGCCTAAAGTACCAGTACGTATGAGTTGGTACAATTTCAATATCGCTGGGCAGATCCTTCGAGAAATGACTGCAGTACACCAACGGACAGAATCGAAGACGATGCTGTCAAAACACAGAAAAAAGCTGACCAGCACAAGAATGGCTGACCAGCACAGAAAAATCATGGCCAGCACAGAAAAATCATGGCCAGCACAGAAAAAACAGGGCCAGCACAACAAATCTCTTATCCCGGGTTAGCACAGAACAACAATATTATCCAATTGTATGCCTTAATTTTATACCATTTATGCCAATAGTAACGCTCAATGAGTTCACTCTGGAAGGGGCACTGACTACGATTAAATTGAAGCTGAACGAAGCTAAGACCTGCCTCTACAAATAACTACGGAGGCTAGAGCAAAGAAGAGAAGACTGTACGCGCGGGTATATACCCGGAGGATGTAAACAGTGCCATTCAGACGTTATAGTAATTAAAGGCCACAAAAAACAAGCGGAGCCTTGCACTGTGTGCTCCAATCCCGAAATGCACTTGATGCGTTAACAGCATTTTGGGTGCCCATATGGGCAGATGCATATTTCGCGTCATGTTTATTGGAATCCAAGGTGCACAAGTGCCTTTCAGGCCCGAAGGGCGCTTCAAGTTGAGCACAGGATGGGATATACTGATCCCATTGCGCCAGATTCAATGCCTATCAACTGAATTCAGATGCGATAGCCCTGTTCTTTGTCTAGTGTATTTCTATCACGTTTTGTCATAACTGGTCAAGACAGCACGCGGTCCTCCTAATGTCTCGGCTACTTTAGTCACCTCGAAC
>BSXT01000332.1:0-26347 GCA_030267785.1 Phytophthora fragariaefolia | reverse complement strand
TTGAGACCGGCGCCTGCGTTGAGACCAGCACCCGCGGCGAGACCGGCACGAGCGTTCAAGCCTGCACCAGCAGTTAGGCCCGCGCCGGCATTCAAACCTGCCCCCGCATTGAGACCGGCGCCTGCGTTGAGACCAGCACCCGCGGCGAGACCGGCACGAGCGTTCAAGCCTGCACCGGCAGTTAGGCCCGCGCCGGCATTCAAACCTGCCCCCGCATTGAGACCGGCGCCTGCGTTGAGACCAGCACCCGCGGCAAGGCCACCGCCGGCTTGAAGACCAGCACCCGCGGCGAGACCGGCACGAGCGTTCAAGCCTGCACCAGCAGTTAGGCCCGCGCCGGCATTCAAACCTGCCCCCGCATTGAGACCGGCGCCTGCGTTGAGACCAGCACCCGCGGCAAGGCCACCGCCGGCTTGAAGACCAGCACCCGCGGCGAGACCGGCTCGAGCGTTCAAGCCTGCACCGGCAGTTAGGCCCGCGCCGGCATTCAAACCTGCCCCCGCATTGAGACCGGCGCCTGCGTTGAGACCAGCACCCGCGGCGAGACCGGCACGAGCGTTCAAGCCTGCACCGGCAGTTAGGCCCGCGCCGGCATTCAAACCTGCCCCCGCATTGAGACCGGCGCCTGCGTTGAGACCAGCACCCGCGGCGAGACCGGCACGAGCGTTCAAGCCTGCACCAGCAGTTAGGCCCGCGCCGGCATTCAAACCTGCCCCCGCATTGAGACCGGCGCCTGCGTTGAGACCAGCACCCGCGGCGAGACCGGCACGAGCGTTCAAGCCTGCACCAGCACTCAGGCCAGCGTCGGCGTTTAAGCTTGAATGCGTACTGGTGTACTGTGCTCTGTTGGAGGTGGATTCTTGTTTATTGATGTCGGTGTCGTTGTCTAGTTCGTCGTTGTTGGTATCTTTGGCATCGGTGGTGTCGTCACTGTGGTTGTAAACTGCCATGTCGCTGCTCTGGTCGGGCAGAGAGTCGTCCCTACGGTTTCGGTATCCTCCAACAGTGCCATATCCATTGTGGGTAGCGCTGCTTTCGTGACCCTTGCTTTGCCACTCAAGTGTCTGCACAACTTCGGTTGAGGCATTAACCGCGCTACTGGAGACAGCTATCGCAGCCACACATAGCGCGTAGATCGCCTTGCTGATCATCATATTGGTGGTAGTGGCAGGAGAGCTTGGCTATCTGCAGGAGGCACTTGGTCAGGAAGTCCGAAATTGGAGAATGATACCTTGATCGCCTCGCAAGAATCTGTCGCGAGAGCGCAGCCTGAGAGCTCTTACGCACGACGAAAAACAAAATACAGCATCTTGGGCAGTTGACTGGTTGGTCGACAACTTGAAGCCTGCAACAGATAGTAATGTGCTATTACCAGACCAGTGTCCGCTGCGAAGGCTGCGGCAGGTTTGCAACAGGCGCATAGAAAAAGTGACTGTCAGGTGGTACAGGTCATCATGGGTGGTCATCACTGACGCCAGCACATATATGTGCTCTTGTGTATTAAGAAACCGTAGTAATTGCTATGAGTACACGGCACACCAGCCTGAGATAGGGGCTTGAATCTTCGGCGTTCGTCAACGTAGAGAGCACATCCGTGCCATGTGTCGGGCACGGATCCTGTATGCGGTCAGTGCAGAGGTACTTGCTAGCCTTCGCGATCCAGATTCACCAAGACCGTGCTGCTTGTCAGATTTTTAATGGACAAATCTGGTTGGTTGAGGAGGTAATCAGAATACGGCAGAGTGCCTGCTAACGCGGGTTTGTTGGGCCTGGGGAAAACAAGCACACGGGCTTTCCACCAGAGGTAAAGGAAATGCTTTTTTTTTGCTTTCAATGAGGTCATTGATTCTTCTTAGCTATGCTAACGATTTCCTATGTCCATTCTAGTCATCGTCCTTACGTCGACTCCAAGCCTGTTCGGTCCAAGTCTGCGATTTCCCGCGCAATACGGCAGCCTAGAGGCTGGTGACCACAACAACCGCTTGTGTTGTGACTTCCATTTGTTCCATCCGCGGTTGAAGGCCCTAAACCATGTGCCGTGTTACGGTGTCCGATTTGTAGACTCATTGCCAGATACAACTTGCTTGCCTTTTCCGCCGTCAATCGCTATGTTAGCTAGTGTTGCCACCATTCTGTTGTGGCTGCATTAATGATGGCGCCGCGCTTGGATCACCACAGTGTCTGTAAGCTGTCTGCAAGAGGGTAAAGGATATGCAACTGAGGACGAACCTTGTGTGACCATGCACGGATGTGACGAGGCGTTTATAAACAATAACATTTACTTATCAATACGGTATTTCTAAGCATTTGGAATGCTTAGAACATCTCCATCTGTTGTGCGTAAAACTAAAATGTTGCTGTGCTTTTAACAAATATAGCTTTAGTTCTACGCATTGGTGGAATCTCCACCGGTTACTGGCTTCTTTCGGCCAGCTAAAATGACATGGGTAGATACGTCTGTCTCAGCTACTGTTCGTAAAATGCACAGTCTTTTTTTGCATCTTGATGCATCTTATTGCTTGCCATTGTGGTGATAGTTAACACCTGTAACCCACACACATTCAATTTTGCGTGAAAGTTAAAGTTTACATTTCCAGTGGTAATGGACGACGTACCGACTGACACCAACAACACGAACACGACCAGGTAAGCACGTGTTCACGAAGTATACCCATGCGTGCCTCGTCAAAGCTAAAACCCCACCTTTGGGGAAGTAAGACAAGTCAATTGGGAGTGGCAGCACTTACCTCAGTGGTAGGTACACCTTGGGCTCATTCGTGGTGGGTATGCGATGAAATGCAAACGCGGGGCGAAGTTATCAACAGGATCAGTTCGCATGTCGTATCGGGTATTTTTGGTATCCGTACCCGATGATATCAACCATTACCCTATCATGGTCACCAAATCTCATTCTCCAAAATTAGATCCTATATCCGATATCGTATCTGGTTTTACTCCCTATTGATCTATGGATATAATGCAATGATAAACAACTTGCAACATCCTCTGCATCTAACAAAAGAAGAAACGAGCTGAAACCCACCAACAGCCGCCTCCTTTCAGATAATTCTGTCTATATTTGAAGTAATAAGTAATTGGCATAGTATCTTCAATTATTATGCCTTTACAAAGAGCTTTGAATCGGCTTCGCCAAATGAACAGACCAATTTCTGAGGAAGATTGGCTGCTAATTTCAGAGATGGAGGGGATCACGAATCAACTTGCACAATTTAGTCAAAGCGAAGAGCAAATGGGGATGATTTTAAGTCCGTATTCGCTACTTTTCCACAAATTTATTTCATTGTCAGCTGGAGCAAAATCAATCGATTGCCTAGTATTTGAGCGGTCACCACTTAAATGCAGTGAATTCACCCACCGTCGATAACGTAAGCAAGTTCGTTACTTCTCTGAATTGGGAAAGCGATGCCAACTTTGCTAACGTGAACGACTTGCACTCCGATTTCCAGATGAAGACATTAATGAAATCAAAACTCGTATGCTCGATCCACATATCAAAGCATAAGCCTATAGCACTGTTAAAGAACGTATACTATTTCTCACAAAATAGCTTAATCGGTGGTGTCGCGTGCAGGGGCGGAGCGCCATAGAAAAGAAGGGGGCGCATGCCCCCTCAAATTTTCAGCCCCCCGTGCGTTCAGAGCGCTAAGTCTTACTTTGAAGTATCAGATTATTAGTGTTGTAAGGGTTGCTGTTCAATCACGTGCTAGCGAATTGACGCACGCTGAGCCTCATCATAATTTAGCCTTTGCTTTAGTCTCATTCTTCTATTCCCGCCATGGGGAGCACGCGACTTACGACGTCACGCACCACTGCGTTTTCCGAGAAGAGAGGCCTCGCTTATCAAAGAATTCTACCGCAACTCCACCTGCCCCCGTTAATGATGATGAACCATGCCAGGATGCGAACGTGTTGAGGTGCAATCAGAATGGTGCCTTCCCGGACTACAGTCGGATATTTCACGTATTTGCGGATGCCAGTGGACGTCAGATCGGCGGTCTCGTTGTTCAAGACAAACGCGTCATTGCTTGCTTGTTTGCAGCGGGGCTGCCGTAGGGTGGTTCCTAATAACGCGAAAGATAGTGGAGTTGCCCACTTTTTCCAAGTGATCCAGCCGATCGTTAGAATACTGCTGATTACAATGCAGTTGACTTCGAGGGGAGCTTATACAATTTAGAAAGTGACACCAAACGCTTTGGGAGTATGGCGAAACGAATCGATGATTTTTCGCAGCTGGCTACGACTGAAGACTTGTGTGTGACTATGATCCAGCACGACATGAACAGAATCTATCCTACTTTATATCGCCTGGTGTGTGCTCTGTCTGTAACAAGTGCTGGCGTGGAAAGATCATCCTCAGCTAAGAAGCGAGTCAAAACTCGGTTACGAACGACACTTGGCGATGCGTGGCTCGGAAACCTACTGTTGTTAACATTGAAGAGTGATTTGACTAAAACTATGGACAAGGACGCTGTCATTGAAGCATTTAACGAGATGGCACATCACCGTGCCCCCCCCCCCTCAAATTTGAGGGCTGGCTTCGTCCCTGGTCGCGTGTCGCTGTCGGAAATGCTAAACGACATCCTATATCCACATACGCAACGACGTCCGAGCAAGAATTCTACTCCGAAGAGGGAGGGCCACGAGGTTGGATCAGGGCGAACTCCATTCGCAACACATCGCCGCCGATGCATGCCAACACACAAAATTTGTGTGTTGACAATAGTTTTAGTAAAATTATTTGTTTTCGTATCCACGCCCCTATTTATGTGGACCACCTCCAGCAAGCTTTATTTCTGAATCACAAATGTAGCCATCTGGCGACATGCTCGTATTGTCATTTTTTGATTTCCCAAATATGGCGGAAGCCGCGCGCAGACTCGCAGCGTGCAGCGACGCCGGCGCCATCGCGGCGGAGCTCCGAGCGATTCTTCCCGGTTTGTCAGACGCCCAAGACCGCCGAGCAGCTGTGGACGACGTGGTGGCAGTTCTGGTGGCCGAGAGAGAGCTCTGCGCCGCCGCGACCCAGACGTTATTTTCGGAAATAAGCGGAGACTTATCGGCGCGTGAAGTGCACTTGGAGCTGCTGGACGCGGTTCTGGGCTGGGCGACGCAAGAGGCAGTGGAACAAGGTCACTGGGTTCTGGAGATATTGCAGCAGTATTTTCAGGTGGCTACCAGGCGTCTGGGCGACGGTGGAGATGTGCGACGATGGCTCAAGTGGGGAGATCAAGTGCTGGAGGTGGTGCACAAGAACGCGGCGTTACTGGAGACGTGGGAGACACAGAGAACTGGCGAAGGAGTCGAGAAGAGTTGTGCGGCGTGGAGGAACTGTGTGGTGGCACTAGCATCGTCGCTTTTGCAGCTGAGCAGTAAGGTGGAGGGGGGTGAGGGTGCTACGCCGGACTTGAAGACCGTGACGTTCGTGTGGAAGGTTGGACTAGATCGATATCGTGCTGTTGACTCGTGAGATATGGAGCACGGCTAATATGTTGGTTTGCGTTATGGTTTTGATGCAGAATTTGGCAAAGTTGGCGACAGGTTTTGGCTCAGTGCTGGTAGATGCTGCTGCAGCTCCAGTGTCGAGTGAGGATGCGGATGGAGTGGATGCTACGGAACAGGTTCAAGAAAAATTCAGTGTGGACGAGCTACTGGATGCAGCTGTGTCATCCGTCGAGTGGAGTATTGGTCAGCTGCTGCGCGTTTTACAAACTAGTAGTGTAGCAGACCTGGGTGCTCTCAAGTTTTTAAAGCTTTACTGGAGGGCATTTCAACGCTTGATGTCTGCGTTCGCAAATAATTTGGAGTGTGAGATGGAGAACTGTATTTTGGTAGTAGTAAATGTCACTTCTAGTCTGATTTACGCTGTCCGTCACAACCAGATCCCGGCAACATCAAAACCAAGCTTGGAATTGCGTGCTATGCTTGGGCAAGCCATGGATCTCGCCGATAATTTGGCGGGCAGTGGCAATAGTGCGATAAATGACCAGGTCAAGGACGCTATTCGCAGTTTGCTATGGTACCCTGCTGGTGAAATGGTCCGCGCAGTAGGCCAGCGCCAGCCACCCGACATCACAGGCACTGATATCGAGAACTCCATAAGATGGGGACATTTGCTGGTGCTTACAACGTTTGGCGGAACGAGTAGGAATGATGGCAGCAGGACGGATGCCGATGTACTGTACGATGACGGAAACAGAGCTGTCGAGGTGTCACAGTTATTTGCACGCTATCGAGAATGTGCACTCAGCGATTCAGCTTCCCGCTTGGTTGAATTGACCGGGTTGTTTACAGATGCGATTCTGAGATTCCTTCTTTGTTTCGAAAATGTTGTAGAGATGGAGTTTTCTCTTTTAAAACAGTCACTGTATCCGAACTGGAGTCAACGAACTTTGTGCTGGGAAATCTGGAGGGAGTTACTGTGCTTTTGCTGGGACGAAGCACTTTCCGTACAGACTCTTCAAATGCTTCTTGATGTCGCGCAGTGGGAGGACGGCTCGGACAAGGGGTTTGTTCTATCCGACGGGGTTGAGGACGAAATTTTGCAGTTGGTTGCATACATCTATCAAGATATGCCTTTAGCACTTAAGGACGTGTGCATGGATCAATTGACAGCTGTAATCGATCTAATTAGTAACGAAGGCCCTGGACATCAATTTAATACGTGCGTAGCATCGCAATTGCATCTATTAGAAAAAATGGCGGGAGTTTGTTTTCTCAAAGTCTATGATGGGCCAATGAAGGACGACTGGATAGCTAAGTATCTCCCAATGTGTTTCGAATGCTGCGGTACCGTTCTTGAGCTGTTGGCGACTGACAAAAAAAATCCTACTTCTGAACGCGAAACCATTCTTGGAATGATGAGGGTGCTTGATATGTGCCTTTTGGTACTAAGAGGTGTGCTAGACAACACCGATCCGGGCCAGGAAGATGTTGCGGAACTTTCAATTATTTTGGTTCGGGTGTCAACAGAAGCATTATCACAACTGGCAAAACAGAGCAAACGACTTGGATGCGTTCAATCGATTAGAAGTAACCGAAAGGCGATAAAACAACGCACCAGCAGCAGCGTGAAGCTGGAAAAGAGTGCATCTTGTAGCATTGGCCGCGCCATCGAAACATCTTTGTATCTCCTTTCGAAGCTTGGGGCTGTTCTGAAGTCTAACAAAAACAATCAATTCGTGCAAGTTTTGAAAGATCTGCTCACTATCATTGATAGCCGTTCACAGTTAGAAGGGGCGGGTGAAACTTTTATTATTACAGCGCGATTTGCTGAATCAACTTTGTATGATATGCAAGTTGCGGAAAGCGATATGGATGTAGTGTGGCAATTGCTGTTTGCGCTTTTCCAAAAGTTATTTGATGCAACATCCAGTTCAACCAAGCACCAAAACAATCGCTTAAGTCTATTGCTCTCGGTGTGCCTTAATGCATTCTACAAGCTGCTTGCGCGTTCAAACATTGCCGATTTCCCAGGGGCACCACTGAAAAATCTGCTCGTGGAAGATCTGACACAGTTGTTTAGGGAAAGCGTACTGATGAGGAAACTATCCCAAGAGGAGGTTGTGAATGCACTGGAATCAGCGCGAGCAGGTAACCTTCAAGTGTTTCTGCGAGACCAAAATGACTTTTACCGTGTGTTCAGAGAACGATTCCCGGATGAGCCAACCGGGTTGTATGCGGACACCAACGAAAGCACGGAAGAACCTTCTATAGCACAGAACAAGCGATCTGCTGATGACTCGGAAGGATTGCCGCAGAAACGCCACAAGCTTACGCATTTTGTTTCCTTATGCCGGGAAATCGAATCCTCGCTCTCAACGATCTCGAACGACGAGGCGGCTGCAAATATTTTGTCAGGCAAGGAACTGGATGATGCCACTGCGATACTTCACCGGCTTCTTGCCAAAACAATCACCTTCTGTACCTGATTATCAAGTGAAACCTCGATGGATGAAACTTTCTGGGGATCTCATTAGGCTAGCCACCTTGATGACTCACACAATGGAACATTGAGACGAGCGTGTGCGAGTCATTCGACAAGTGCATCACCAGGCTCTCGCTTACTCAAGGCATCAGCATGACCCGCACTTGCCTGGGTTGGCTCCAGGCTTGGTTCAAGGGGTTAATCCTACCAATCCACACTATATTTACTTAAAAATGCAGTAAGTACACGTATTCGATGCATTGCAGCCATAGCAGCACCTACGTTAACAGTTTGAAGGAGCCAACACGATAGTAACTTTATCAACACTATGTCACGCTATCCAAACATTGTCCCTGATTATTTATTGGATCGCAGGATCGGTTTGGCAGCCAACCCATTTACACTCGCATCCGAGCCTGCATGAGCAATTAAAAATAACTGGACATCAAGTTTTAACTAAGTACAATAGTTAAAAACTGCTCTCCAATGGGAGCATGAAGAAAAAAGCCCCCCTTCCCCCGGTGTGGTTGCAGCTAAAATTTCAGAAACAACAAACTAAAATTCTGCTGGGAATCAATAGGGAACCTTATAGCAGCGGCAAACCAAATATCGCAAGTAATCAATAAGTGACTGATATTTACGCCTACCATTAGGAGTGATCGACTATTGTCGCATTGAAAACCCAGAGCTATACCAGCACTCCTATCTCTCGCTCTGACTGCAGTTGCCTTCAACGATAGGATCGGCCAAAGTTCTGGAAGAAACCGGGCTCTATCTTGCCTCGAGCTCGCTCTGCATTAGCTTTTTCGCGATCTGCAGCTTGCTGGGCTTGCTGTTCGCGAGTGGCTCGCACATCCATCTCCATTTGCGCTCGTCGCTGTTGAGCAAGATACTCTTCGTGTGCAAGTGTGCGCTGAAGCTCGCGTTGATTCCTGGCGTGGTCCTCCGCCTGCTTAAGTTCTTGCTGCCTACGACGAGCCTTTTCATCCAATATCTCGTCATTCCGTCGGAGATAATACTTCGTTTGCTCACCCGAGAATCCCTTCCAGTGGTCTACGCGTACCCGATGATCGAACGGGACTCCAGGCAGCGAGGCTTGTAGAGGGTTTTCGCTCACGAGATTGCTCTGTAGTGTGAGCTGAATTTCGCGAGCGTTCTCTTCCTGTTCAAACCGATGACGATCACTTTCATCTTGGCGTTGCTGAGCTGACAGACGCTGGTTGAACAGACTAATATTCGCTGCTGCTGCTGCTCGCTCGCGCTCGTTGCCTTCGTGAAGTTCCTCCATTAGCCTTTCGATTTCAAATAGCTGCGCCATGTACGCAGCTAGTGCTTCTCTATCATTTGAGTTGCGCTGAGCTTCTTCAGCCATCTTTTGGATTGACCACTGCTTCATTTGCATCGCCTGCAGTCGTATACGCTCCAATCGAGCAGCATCCTCGCCTTCAAATTTTTGTGCTGCCCCCGGAGCACAACTTTCAGGGTCGATGCCCACAGCACGAATGGCGGCGTCTCTTGCTCGAGCCCGCCGTATTTCTGCGGACTGTTGATCCCAGTCGTTGCGTAGTGTCAAAAGCTCGCGGCGCTTAGCAAGAGCATCCTCAGACTCGACCTGCAGCAAGTAGCGTCGGATTGCAGCATCTTCTTCCTCGCTGGCTCGCTTGGTCTCACGATCGGCTGCATCCTGACGCTGATGTTCCTCAACTTGGTTCTTCACCCCTGCGATATCCGCCTAGCCGCAAAACTCCGATGAGCTTAACTACAACAAAATCAACAAACCAAACAAACACACCCCAATGTTCCGAAGACGACCAGGGCCAAGCTTTTTGGTGCGCTCAATTTCGCGCTGACGCCGCGCTTCGATTCGAAGTTCTTCCTTGTCTTCAGGGGCCGCTGGCGGTGGCATTGAGCCAACAACCATTTTTCAAACCTGCGCAAGTGGTTCCTGGAGCGACTGTGGCTGCGCTCCTAATCGTCGAAGGTCTCAAGATGTAGTTTCACTTCTTTTCTTGCAACCCACTGTTCCATCACATGCAACGCTACACCCATATTTAGCTGTCCGAGACGGTGTCAGCGTCTGCTATTTCCTCTGTCGCTGCCCCTCTTTCTACCACGGTCAGTCTTACCAGTATGCCAAAACTGTTGATATCAGCTAGAAGTGCTTCGGAGTACTAGTTCGCTTTTGCGATTCAATATATTTTTTCTTAGTTTTCTCATTTCTCTTTCCTCGTTGTTTCTCGGGCTCGGTCGATATGCTTTTGCGTTTGTGATAAAATACCTTTCATAAAACACAGACGGGGTGACACCGCTGCCTTGCATTCCGGCTTGGGGGCGGTGCAAGGGAATGGTGGGAACCGTGGTTCCTTAGTTAGGATGCTGATTAGACAGCCTCTTCCCTTTTATCACTATCATCCTCCAGGTTTTTCAGGTACTCGTCAAGCGTCATATCGCCTCGAATGAGGACCGGCCGCTTCCGACCGAGGATAGCTTCTTCGTCCACATAAACCGCACGCACGTCGTTCATATCGGGTAAATCGAACATAGTCTCCATGAGAGCACGCTCAAAGATGGAACGCAGTCCGCGAGCTCCAGTGTTTTTGCTCAGAGCTGACTCAGCCACAGCTTCAAGAGCACCTTCTGTCGCGTGGAATTCCACGTCACTCAAAGCGAACAGCGCCTTGTATTGGCGAACAAGACTGTTCTTGGGCTCAGTCAAAACTTGCACCAACTCGTCCTTCGAGAGGCCTGTGGTACTAACAAGCATCGGGAAACGTCCGATGAACTCGGGAATAAGCCCGTAAGATACGAGATCTTCCGGCTCGGCTTGAGTCAGTAGCTGACCGATCTGATCGCTATCCTTGAGCCGCATGTTAGGCATCTGGGCTCCAAATCCTATAGACGAACGAGACGTACGGCGCGTGATCTGCTTCTCCAGCCCGGCAAACGCACCACCACAGATGAACAGGATGTTGGTCGTATCGATGGTAATGTACTCTCCGCGCGGGTTCTTTCGTCCGCCCTTCTCGGGCACGTTCACCATGCTTCCTTCGAGGATTTTCAGCAGCGCTTGCTGGACACCCTCGCCCGATACGTCGCGTGTGATACTCACGTTTTCGCTCTTCCGCGTGATCTTGTCGATCTCATCAATGTACACAATGCCACGCTGCGTGTCCTCCAGGTTGTAGTTGGCCGCCTGGTACAGCTTGAACAGCACCGACTCCACATCTTCGCCCACATATCCCGCCTGGGTCAGGCACGTCGCGTCTGCGATGACGATGGGCACTTTCGCCAGTCGCGCCAGCGTTTTGGCCAGCAGCGTCTTGCCGGATCCCGTTGGGCCCACCAGCATGATGTTGGTCTTGTCCAGCTCCACTCCCTCCAGGTACTGCAGCTTGTCTCCAAGCGAGTGGTGCTGCAGCCTGGTCGCGTGCGCGTGGGCGTGCGTCGCCGCGGCGGCTTCGGGGGCCTCGCTGGTCTCTTCCGCGGCCTGCTGCTTCCCTTCCTGCTCGAGCGGCGGCTCCTTTGTCTCCGCGGCCGAGCCGGGGTAGATCTCCTCCAGCAGCAGTCGGCGGCCGATGCTCGAGAGGCGCGAGTCGTCCAGATCCGCGTGCTGGCGGGTGACGCCCCCGGCGCGCGCGTGCTGCTGCTGCTTGGCGGCCTCGGCGTCCTTGCGCGCCTGCAGCAGCTCGAGCGCGTGCAGGCGCTTGTAGTGGTTGTGCACGCCCACGGCCAGCGTCTTCTTGACCTTGTCCTGGCCGATCACGTACTCGTTGAGCCCGTCGTAGATCTCGCGGGGCGTGAGCACGCGGTCCTTGGTCACGCCGCCCTCCGCGGCGGCCGCGCCGAAAAGCGCCTCGTTGGCCAGTTTCTCGTGCTCGCCGTCCGCGCCCATGCGGCCGGCGCGCGTGGGCGACGGTAAGTTGCCGCTGTACGTGGGGCTCGAGCCGCGCGCGCCGGGCGCCAGCGACGAGCTCAGCGAGCTGAGCGCCGCGGCCGCCGCCGCGTTGCGGAACGCCGGACTCGGCTGCGCCTTGGGCGCGGGCTGCGCCTTGAGCGCGAAGTGCAGCGAGCAGGCCACGCACTTGACCACGTCGCCCTTCTTCAAGTCCGCGGGGCTCTTGGGCTCGGCGGGCGGCGGCGCGGCGGCCCCCAGCGGCTCGGCCAGCACCAGCGCGGCGCCGCACTGCGGGCAGCTGAGCTGGTCGCCCGCGGGCTTCTTCGGGTGGCCGGGCGGGCCCGTGATCAGCGGCGCGGCGTGCAGCGCGCGCGGCGCCACACGCGGCGGCGGCCCGCGCGCGGCCCGCAGCGAAAACGCGCGCGCCGCCGGGTGGGTGTGCGCCGCCGACACGCGCACGCTCTGCAGCAGGTGCGACGCGCAGGCCAGCGCGGAGGCGTCGGGGCGGAGGCGGCGGAGCATGGCGAGGGGCGCGGGGAGGGGCTCGGTCGGCTCTTGGGGAAATGGCGGGCACTTTGAAGAAAAACGGATGCAGTCAGGGCGGAAGGTATCGGCTCGCGATTGGCCGAAAAGGCGCGCTGCCCGCGCCCAATCAGAGGTCGGTTACATGGAGTGGAATGATTGTGTCGGGGAAAGCCAGGAATGGTATTTTATGTGGAGTGATCATTCACGGACAATCCGGCTAGGTGCGACGGCGCACGATCAGATGAAACGCAGCAACTTCAAGCAAGGGAGTCGACGTGCCGGTGGAGCGTTCTGCATTTCTAAAGGTGCGCTCGGGTGATCTGTTTCTATGGATGCGCTCTGGGGACCTCGGTCTGACTAGAACTCACAAAGCTCTGTCGCTGGCGCGTTTTCGGGGGGTGCGTGATGGCGCCAGGCCCGAATGATCGCAGGTGGTTTATATTTAGACGGCTCAGGATAGCGCGGTCTGGGTGACACCTGCGCTTTCTGATGCACCGCGGCCTCTCGCTGTCCATGCCACAAGAACCAGATCGGGTGAAACGCTCAGCACCCCCATTAACTGCAGCGCCATGTCGTGTTACGTTGCACTAGTACACAGGGCTGGCAAATATTCTTGTGTCAGTCTTGCACCAGTAGAATCTGCCTTCGACTGGTGAAAATCGTCTTGGAGCCCGCGACTTCATCCGGTTGAGGACTTCGTGCAGCACTCAGCTGATTGAAGCAACAGAAGAACTCAACACGCGGCCAAAAGCGCGACCCAATCTTTTCGTACAAAATGGAGTGACTATGCACGATCTTCACAAAGTGACGTCGGTCGTCTATCCTTCAGACACAGAATTCATCACACTTGGCTCTTGCGTGATAATACTGGTACATCGTTTTTTCGGTGTGGCATTACACTTCATCCACCTTGTTTTTCGCCAACCAGCGCCTTGTGGAGCTGAGCAGAACTGGTTATCGCATGAACTGCTTAGCGTCCTTCTAAACAGCACCAACCACGAGTCTATAACGCCCCGCAAACGACGAAAACGAGCTGATCGCAAGAAACGGCATGTACTCGCGTTGATGAGCTCCTCGGTAGGCAGAGGATAGCTGATATCAAAGGTGAGTGGGTTTCATCGGGAACTGGAGTTGGAGGGCGTCGCAGGACGCTACCTTGCAGCTTCTTCAGTGCCAAAATTGTTTATTATAGACATAGGGATTCCGGTAACGACGGTTATGTTGCGAATTAAGGCCTCTAAGTTAGCAAAGACAGCTAGCATCTCTCCATTTGCATCCTCGTGGAGCTGACAGAAGCATTTTACGAAGCGCCGTCTATATCGCAACGAGCTATGACAAGACAGGGAAAATAAGACCACCCAAAAGGGGACGACGTCAAGTCGAGCTCGACATAAGCAAATTTGCCGCGTGGCGCACAGACCGAGACGGAAGTTGATTCGCACTGTCGAGACGGAACGCACTTCGCGGCGTAGTACGCGAACTGGAACTGGAACTGGAACCGACCACGACGAACGCGCGTGGCACACAGTGACGTGCACTGCAATCGAGTGAGAACGGATTGGACGGACGGATTAGACGGACGGACGACTGTAGGCTCGACTACGCGACGTAACGCGGGTGGAGGGGTTGGATTGAGTTGGAACAGGACTGCCGAGCTGTCCGAGTTTGCTGCATGCCGCACGTGAGGGTAGGCGCCCGAGGCGTACGCCCACGGGGCCAAGTGAGCGTCGGCTGACGATTCCCACCCAGCCCGTACGGTGACGGAGTGTAGGAGGACTATAGTAGTGGATGGACGGATTGAGTAGTTTTAAACCGTAAACAAAATAGGTCGTGCTGCCAGACGCACACACCGGTGCGGTGACGAGAGTTGTCACCGACGGCCAGACGGACTTTGGACACGCTAATGGCACTGTGTCGACCAACCCCGGCGTGCAGGGGATTACAACAGACACGTTACATGGTTGTCATACAGGGGCCAGTGGTATAACGATTGATGCGATTGCGCGAGTAACCAGGTTACGCAGTGGTGAGGTTTCAAATGGCACGATCGGGGCGGAGAAACGACGCAGTAACACCGCCCAGGATGGTTACACGCTCACGGGGGTCACGGGCGGCGCCGGCCACAGCGACACCCGCGCCTGCGACAATAGCAGCAACGACGGGGTCTGCGAGTTCCGCGGCACCAACTCCAGCTGTGTCGGCAGCAAGCGGCAGCGAGGACAGTGCGGCTGGCATTGCGAACCTAGCAAGCGCGATTAATTTGATGCTCGCAACAGTGTCGAGGTTAGAAGCGCGAGTGGCAGGAGTGGAGACGGCGAGGGCTGCTACGGGATCCGCTCGGGCCGTAGCGACGGAGGAGGATGAGCCGACGTCCGTGGCAACCCACGCATCGCCTGGAATGGCCGATAACGAAACGACCACGGCAAGAACGCTGGAGCCTACGAGGCGGCAGGCAGTCAGTACGGTGAGACGCCAGGCCTCGTCATAACCGTCATCCCCCGGCGACAGCAGCGGTGACAGTAGCAGTGACAGCAGTAATGAAGGTGGCAGTGACGGTAGCGACGGGCGGCAGCGGCAGGCCGAAGACGGCGATGGCGGTTACCGGTACCTGTACGGCAGCACCGGCGCAAGAATGCGAAGGATTTGGATCTCGCACCCTACGCTCGGCGAGACAATGGATTCTCCAAGAAGAAACAGCCGAGGGGCGCGAACCGATGCAGGCGGTTCACGCGGCACATGGAACTAGACGAATGGAGCAGCTGTCTGGCAATAGTGTGTCGGGCGAGAAAGACCTGGTGGCGACTAAGGCAGCGATCAATGTTAGGCTCGACGAGGAGCTGAATGGTCGGGACGAGAGACGGGCGCAGTGTTGTGTAGTCACGGTGCGCCCCACCATGGCAGCACTGCGGTATGTGCGGCCGCCATCCGTCGATGAGTATCTAAGATCTGGGGAATGCGACGACCCCGCCGCCGTGGAGGATCAACGCAAAGCTGGGGAAGGAGACCCCTCAGTCAGCGACGATCAGTGCAAAAACGGAAGATGATGGGGAGCTTACGGTCACCGGCAGCGACGGTGCGACTGACGTTTCGAGCGACGTAGCATCAAGACCGGACTTCGATGAGAAGGGTGATCATTGTGGACCGGCCGGGAGAACTGACCCCCCGCGCTGAGGACGGTCACAAAGCGGGAGGAGAAAGCGACAAAGCGGCCGCTACCATCCACTCGTGTCACCTGCGAGGGGAGCGAGGCAGTTGAAGTATTGGAGCAGGAGCGGCGAGTGCGGCGGGAACAGCAGGGCGAAGAAGCGCGTGCTGTAAAGAACAGAAAAACGCAAGCGGAGGAGGCACCGGTACCAAAGTGCGGTTATTACATCGGCGAGGCACCGTAGTGGGCTCGGCAGGAACGAGTACGAATGCGGCAGTTGGTGTGGTGGCCAAGGACGGGCTGCCTACGACCACTATGGAAGTGGAAGGGGAACTCCTACCAGTAAAGATGGATAATGGTGCCCGGTACTCTGTTGCCGGCACGGACTGGATGCCTCGCGGCGGACGAGTGCGAGGGCCCGTCCCAGTTGATGTAGTGGAAGGGATCGGGGCCTTTGTGTTGAACGTTATCGGTGTCTGGACGTCTCATATGCGGAACACATTCGGCCAATGGGTGAAGATAGAAGCCTGTATTATCGATGTATGCACCGATGAATTTCTCGTAGGAGTTGATTTCTTGCAGCGTCACAAGGCCGTGGTGGATTTTGAGAAGAATGAGGTGCGCTACTGCAAGCGTCAGCAACACATCATTAACCCCTTCAGGACGGACGAAGGTTGCAAATGCGCTAATGTGGCTGTGGTTCGGCTGGCGAGACGCGCTAGGCTGTCGCATAGTGCAGTCACCCCAATAGCTGTTGCTGTGGCAGCTCCAGATGGTGTGGAAGGGGTATTGGTGCCCACGGTGACGTGTGGATGCGTGATGCTTGCCTCTACAGTGACGGCCAGCCGAAACGGAAAGATCTGGTTCCAAGCTATTAATGTGCAAGGTGGGAAACGCAAGCTGCAGTAACCAAGGTGTCACTTTTACAGCCGTTCCACCTTGCGCCGATGATGATGAAGACCAAGGACGCAGTCAAGCAGATGATAATAACGGACATACAGTAGACAGCGGCAGCGGACGACAAGATTACAGCAGCGAGGACGACAGCGAGGACGGATGCGAGGACGGATGCGAGGACGAATGCGAGGACAGCAGCGCCACGGAGATGGACGACGACGACCAAGACCCAAGTATGGAAGACAACAGCGGCGAGCTGTGGCAGCCCCGGATGGCGTGCTAGCCCATGACTGCCAGTGAAGTGTGGCAGCTGCGGATGAGGATGCTGCGCAGCCCAAGAGGCGCAAGCCAAAGATCGCAGTAAGCGTGCGGCTGGGAGCGACCGTGAACAGTCGCCGTTCACCCAGGTGCATTCGCCGGAGAAGCCGAAGGAGCAGCGGCAGCGGCAGTTCAAGCTTTGCCCGGTGGAGCGCAAGCCACTGAGCAGAGCAGAGTGTTGCCGGTCTGGTAACGCGCTAATATATTGCTGATTGAACGCTTG
This sequence comes from Phytophthora fragariaefolia, assembly GCA_030267785.1. Lineage (NCBI taxonomy): Eukaryota > Oomycota > Peronosporomycetes > Peronosporales > Peronosporaceae > Phytophthora > Phytophthora fragariaefolia. The sequence goes on along the minus strand of BSXT01000332.1, from coordinate 9,399 downwards.
AGATAGTCACAGGGTTGATTCGTCGTGAACCAAGGGGAGGCAGGTATCAGCAGCCCTGCGACAAGGTGGCGGTATCTGCAGCCCGCGCGTAGAGTGTGACAGAGGCTAAAAGAGGTAGACTCGCCCCGATGGTATCGTAGCCCACCCCGCCCGGCATCTACACACCTTTGTCGAGCCCTGAGGTGGACGTGATCGCGTGTTCTGCACTCGGATAACCGGTCAGTTGTCGTGCATATTTCGTGTTTAGTGTATATCAAGCGGTAGCTGGCAGGTTTGCCCAGTAGACACCGTCCTGCGGCCGCTGGACAGGACTGGCGTGCAGGAGCGTGAAACATAGAATCAACCCGGTAGCGTACTTGGCGGTCATACAAGGGCTGACTAACACGGTCAGCTCCTCAGCAGAAGCAGCAGCAGAAGAAAAAGAGGTGCTGATACGAGGCTCGGCCTTTGCGGGCACGGACTCGGGCAAGCGGCTAAAGCGAGAGAGGTGTTGGCGGAGTTAGAGAGAGGTGTTGGCACAGAGAGAGAGAGAGAGAGCGAGGTGTTGGCAGAAGTGAGGTAGAGGTGATCGGCAGAGGAAGAAGACGGGAAGGGTGAGTGGCCGCTGAAGACGACCAGCAGCGCGCAGTATATAAATAGCAGCACGCAGCCGCAGCACGCAGCACGCAGCATTGAGGAAGCAGCATCACGCAGCAGTGAAGAAGAAGCCGCAGCAGCAACCATGACGATGGCGACCCGCGCAACGGAGGCAGCGCGCAACTCGAGCACCCCCACGAGTGGCACGCCGCGAAGTAGAGCCCGGCAGACCACAGCAGCAACAAGTGGTGCACCAGCCCACAAGAAGCAACGCAAGTCTCCAACTCCTGTTCGCTTGGGCAACAACGACGACAGCGAGAATGACACGGTGCTGGTCAGCGGCAATGTCCGCATTGCAGTTGCCGGAGACACTGGCCCGGGAGATGACAGCAGCGGAGACGAGAACGCGGACAACAACCGCCCACATCGCGGCGACGATGGCAATAGCAGACGCCAGGAGACACCGCGTCGCGAGAGACCTCCAGCTCGAGCAGCCGCATCAAATCAGCAAGAGCAAGACGCTGACGTTGAAGACGATAACTTGAACGACATGAGCTGGTGGGACATCTCGACGCCGGCGCAGCAGAGAAGCATGGCGAAACGACTTGTCGCCGTCACGCCGATGGCACCAACGCCGGCGCCAGCGCCGCAGACGATCGTGGTGCGCGAGCAGCGACCGAGACGGAAAGAGCTGAAGATCGATGACTTCAAGGGGAAGCCGGGTGAGTCGGTGGAAGCTTGGTTGGCGTCGGTCTTGGAGGAAGTGAAAAACCAAGAGCGTTTGGGCGGAGATACCTGGACAGCCGGCGAGTTGTTCCGCGGAGCCGTTCAGCACTTGAAGGGGAAGGCGCAGAAGTGGTATATCTCGCTCATCGAGACCATGGAGCCGGACGACTGCACGTTCGCGTTCCTAGTGGAGCGGATGCGCGCTAAGTATGACCCCAGAGACAACGCGTGGCAAATACAGCAGCGGCTGGCGAAGCGAGCACAAAAGCCTGGTGAACGCCTACGTGATTTTGCAGACAGCTTGTTAGATATTGGGTTTGGCAAGAGAGTGTCGGCAGAGACTTACGTCGAAGCGTTCCTCAACGGGATGAATAACGAGGTGATGGCAACTCAGACCCGTGGCTCAGACCCGCAGACGCTTGAAGAGGCTGTCCAGTATGCTGAAGACAAGTGCGGCGAGTACGGCGAAGGGCGCAAGGTGACCGGCTGGGAGGAAGCCAGGCGGCGCTACCGCACAGACCGTGACTCGGCCGGGGACGATGGTACTGGCCGAAAGAAGAAAGAGAGGTCGGAAATGAGCGGTCAGATCGACTGGATGAAACTGGGCCTAGGGTTCGGTGGAGAGTCACGCCCTGTTTACGATACAGCAGGCAGAGTAGTTAGTGGATTGGCCGAAAAGGCGAAGGAAGACCCACTCTCATTGGCTGCTATCCAAGCTCTGATGGCAATGGTTGGAGTTGGCAAAGTTGCGGACGCTGGACATGCGACGCCGCAGGTAGCCGCCGCTAAGACCAAGGCACGGGCCCTGGAGGTGAAGGCAGAACGTCGTGCGGACGCCGAAGACGAGGGCCGTGGACGCGCAGCCCCAGCAGTACAGCAGAGCTGGCGAGAAGAGGAGCACGGAGGATCAGGAGGCCGAGGATTTGGCGGTCGATGGTCAAGCCGAGGACGAGGACGTGGAAGCGCTGGTGGCCGAGGCTTCGCCGCCGGACACTACGGGCCCACAGACTCGCGGGACACGCGGGACACGCGACCCATTGCGCAGAGGAAAGCGGAGAGCGAATGCAGCTACTGTGTACAACGTGGCCACTGGTGGCGTGAGTGCGCCGTGCGCATTACCGCGATGGGCGATGAGGAGGCCGCTCAGCTATCAACGTCGAAGAGAGCTAGCGGTGGGAATGCCACAGGAGTCAAGTCCAAGCCGCCGCAGCAGCAGGGAAACGAGCAACGGCAGTAGAGGCGGGGACTCTGCTGTCGGGAGTCGTACACCCCGACCAAAGTGCTATGAAGTACGAGCAGGCGATGATCAGGCGGCGGCGAAACCGCGACAAGAAGAAGATGCTGACTGCTCTGCGAGACACTGCGGCCGGCGAAAGTGCGCGATCCATCGGAGAGAGCTGTCACGAGAGAGGTAGTCTCCTCTGAGGGAAGATCCGTCCGGCAGCGAGTGGTCCAGCTTGGGGGAGGAGCGGCGGAGAAGTGATGGCGATGAATGGCGGAGAAGTGAGGGCGATGAATGGCGGAGAAGTCATGGTGATGAACGGCGGGGATGCAGTTGCAGCCGTAGCGGAACGAGATGACGGTAGTGGCAGTGGCCGTCGCGATGAAGGCGCTGCATTGCAGCAGATGACGGAAGTGGTAGCACCGCGTGCGGTACCTGAAGAACAGCAGGCGGGGAACGATACGGGCACTGGCGGTCGCACGCAAGCCGAAGCCGAGACATCGAGCGTGGATGGCAGCACTGTGATGCGCGTGATGGAGGTGGACGCAGCACGGAATGGGAGCGTAGCTGCGGTAGCCGCCGAAGACGGCGCACGATGCGAAGACACCGCTGTGGTTGAAGCCGTGGGAACGCATACGGGCTCTTGTGTGACCATGACGCGGACGGAGAATGCAGCGATGGCCGGAAGCAGAGTGATGACGGGCCTCTGTGCGAGAGTTCAATGGCGGAATCGATGCCGACACAAGAGGACAACGACAAGTCTGTGAGACCGACAACAGATGAGGACGCGGCACTGGCCGAGACGATGGTGACCGGTGGTGGCACCAAGAGTCTGGCGCGGGAAATGGATAAGCCGGTGGCAGGGCAGCAACAGATGCCGAGAGGCTTGCAAGGATAGCGGTGGCTGGTGAGTGGTGGCACGACCCGAGCGGCCAAGATACGTCGGCGACGTGCAGAAGCCGAGCTAGCAGCCGCTAGGAAGATTTTGGTTGCTGAACTGCGCGAACAGCAGGCAGAGAGAGACAAGGTATTGCGTGAGGAAGTAAGACGAGTGATCGCAGAACTTAGGGAAGCACAGTACCTGAAGCAAGACCGCCGCCGTCGCCTTGAAGCACAAGTCGCCGCGGAGGTGGTACGCAAGGAAGTGCAGCAGCGTCAAGAACGAACAGTAGATGACGTCACCGATGCAGAAGGACCAGTGGGTGATGTGGCCGCAGCACCAGCCGCAGCCCCACAGCCACGTAACCCTACAGCCGACCGAACATCCGCAGAGTTACTATCGCTGGAGCAGCAGTATCAGTAGCAGCTGCCGGACCAACTGGAGGAGAAGGGCTCACTGGCTGAGATGCGAGCCGAGAGGCGAAGGGTTCAGAAGATAGCCAAGCAATATCGAGCCGTTCGTCGACTCAGGCGTTTGCAGCGGAGAGCAGAATTAGCGGCACGATTGGAAGCAACGGGAGCGACAACCGCGCGTGATCGATCCGAGCGGAAGGTGAGGCACAAGTACCAGTATGAGCAGCAAGGGTGCTATGGAGATGTCGAACTGCGTGATGACGGAGGTGGTAAGACGCTGCGAGTGGCACAGCTGCGGGCAGCGACAGCCGGAAATCCAAGCTGTCTGCCGACTGCATTGCTGGCTTTCACGAAGACGCATGCTCAGGAGGTGAGGCTAGATACCTGTGCTCAGTTTAGCGTTGCCAGAATAGAGCTGAAGAAGTACGGGCGCCACTTGATGACGAGAGCCCCTGTTGATATAGTCGAGGGTTTTGGCGGAGGAACGAGTCGAGTCTTGGGAGTGTGGCAGTTCACTGGAACAACGCAGTACCAGCAGCGAATAACGATTGATGCGCTATTGGTAGATGGTCAAGGCGACGAGTTTCTGGTTGGTGAAGACTGGATGGTGGAGAAACTGGTCAAGATGGAGTTTAGCAAGCGCGAGCTGAAGTACCGAGAAGCAAGCGGACTGAAGATCATTTTGCCGTTCACATGTCATGGCGTTAGCACATTGCCGCAGAATGGAGAGCGCTGCGCGGTTGTGAGATTAGCTAAGACGGTGAAGCTAGCCTCTAATACGCGGAATGTAATTCGTGTCAAAGTAGATGCTGCCGATGGAACGACAGGAGTGTTTTTGCCGAGAAATGGAGGCAAGAGGCACCTGATGATGGCACCCACGGTCGATACTGTGCGGAATGGAACTGTGCGGTTTGCAGTGCTAAACGTAGAAGGTCGCCGTGAACAGCTGCCGGCACGCGAGGTATTAGGCAAATGGATACCTGCGGACGCGGACATGGAGATCCTGTCCATGAACGGCGAACTCGAGAGAGCACGAGTGGCTGAGTGGGTAGCGACATTACGTAAGGAGGATGCGGCGCCGTTGAAGGAGGAGAATAAACTGCAGATTGGCGAGATGAAGATGGCTGACAAGGACTTAGTGTTGGCTTTGTTGCGGCAGTATTCAGACATCGTGGAGAAGAAAGAAGGCTGCCCGCCCTTGTCAAAAACCGGAGTAGTCCACCACATAAATACTGGGGACGCTGCACCAATTATGATGCGTCACCGCAGACACGCAGTAGCGGAGCCCGCGGTGATTGATGAAGAGGTTGACACTATATTACGCAACGGTGTTATCGAGGAAGGCTCCGGTGCATGGGGGTTTCCTGTAGTGCTTGTGAAGAAAAGGGATGGCAGTGTGAGATTTTGCGTGGACTACCGTGCTTTGAATGCCATTACTGTGAAAGAGGTCTACCCATTGCCGAGAGACGATGAGACGTTGGAGGCTTTGCATGGAGCGCAACGCTTCACCAGCCTAGACTTACATGCAGGATATTGGCAGTTGGGAGTTGCAGAGGATGATAAGCCGAAAACGGGGTTCACAACTCGCCGAGGGCTATTTCAATTGCGGAGGATGCCATTCGGGCTTTGCAATGCACCCAGTACTTTTCAACGACTCATGAATTGTGTCTTGAGAGGCCTAACCTGGATATGCTGCTTAGTGTACCTAGATGATGTGACTGTATTTACGAAGGGTACGATGGCGAGGCATGTAGTGGAATTGGCTGTAGTGCTCGAGAGGTTAACTGAAGCTGGACTTAGCTTGAAGGCAACGAAGTGCTCGTTTGCAACGACAAGCATGGAATACCTAGGTCATGATTTGACGCCGGCAGGTATCAAGCCTACCGATCGATTAATCAAAGCAGTTGTTGACTTCCCGATCCCGCAAGATGATGCAGCTGTGCGTAGATTTGTGGCTTTGGCAGGCTACTATCGTAGGTTCATACCGGAATTTGGTACGAGGATGGCGCCGTTGACAGTGTCGCTGCGCAAAAGTAGCATGTGGTCATGGGGTACGCAGCAGGAAGAGGCGTTTGCATGGGCGAAGGCTTGGCTGAGCAAGAAGCCTGTGTTGATTTATCCAGATTATCGGCTGCCATCTAAACTAACTACAGATGCATCGAAGACAGGGCTAGGTGTAGTGCTATCCCAAGATCAGGGCAATGGAGATCAGCCTGTGGCCTATGCCTCGAAGGTGAACAGTCCGTTAGTGGCAAAGTACAACATTTCAGAGTTAGAATGTCTGGCGGTAGTGTGGGCTGTAAGATTGTTCCGACCTCATTTGTATGGACGCAAATTTACGATTGTGACCGATCACGTGGCTCTTAAGTGGTTGATGACTGCGCGAGAACCAGCAGGACGTCTGCACCGCTGGGCCCTAACTTTGCAAGCGTATGACTTCGAGATTCAATACCGGCCGGGCAGAGAGAACCATGTGGCAGACGCGTTGTCACGAGTACCAGCCGCTGATGTCGACGCCGCAGAAGCGGATGCAGACAATGATCCGGTAGTAGGACAGCCGCCACCAAATAACGCAGATGCTGAGGAAGGCCACAGCCCAGAGGATGCTGCGGTAGAGGGCAAGGCAGTAGTGGTTCGGAGTGCATTAGCCGCTGCTAATATTGATGGAAGTACTCCTATAGCCGCTGATCGATCGGACATGGTGGCTGTGAGTGTAAGTAAGGCCGAGATAGCAGATGAGGTGACGAGACTACTAGCGGATCGTATAAGTGGAACGGCTCCCCTAGCAGATAATGAGCAGCTGCTTGTAGTAGATGATGAACTTGACAACAATGTCGAACGTGCAGCCACGGATGTGGTGCATGTCGCGATTGCATGGCGAGTAGATGCTGCCGAGCTAGGGATAGTGCAATTTACCGACGACAATATCAAGCGGGAGCAGACTAAGTCGCTGATGGTGCAGACACTAAAACGGAAGGGACGGTTCCAAGGGTAGGAGGTGACAACTAATGCAGATGGTTTGGTTGTTATTACGCTAGCCGATGGAGGTGTTAAGATTGTATTACCTACAGTCTATTGGGCTCTAGCATTCAAAGAGGCTCATGATAGCATATGGGCTGGGCATTTGCGTGTGCCGCAGACTTATGAGAGGTTGCAGCGGATGTATTGACGGCCAAATATGAAGTATGCAGTGCGCAGCTGGGTGTCAGCGCGCCAAGATTGTGACTCCCGGAAAGCCATACCGCAAGCAGTGGTGCCGCCATTGAGGAGTGTACGAACGGGAGACGTATGTGATCGGTGGGCCATTGATGTTGCAGGTCCGTTGCCTGTCACCGAGAGTGGCAAACGCTACGTCATAGCAGCGGTTAAATACGCTACGCGATACGCAGTCGCAGAAGCAGTGGAGGAGCATACCGCGAAGAGCATTGCACGATTTTTGATGAACAGAATGGTTTTAGTGTTTGGGCCGATGAGGGAAATTGTGATGGACGGTGCTAGAGAATTTGGCAGTCAGATGATTACCGAGTTGTTGAGCTTGCTGCAGGCGAAGCAGTCTACCCCGGTGCCCTACAGACCAAAGTTATTAGGCCTAGTAGAAAGATTCCATCGCACCTGGAAAGATATGGTGAGCTTATACATTAATGAAGTGCAGGATGACTGGGACGAATTCCTACCTTGTGCGTTGTACGCGTACAATGGCTCTGAGCATGCGACACATGGGCACCAGCCCAATGAACTTATGCTCGGTCGAAAGCTGAAAACCCCAGCAGAATTGTTGAGACGCAGGCGCTTGAGGCATCCACACCAGACGTTAGCTGAATTTTACGAAACGCTGCTGCAGGACTTGAAGGCAGCAAGAGATTTGGCAGCCGTTGCATTGCAGAAGGAACAGGCGCGCCAAGCGATGTACTACAACCGCAGAAATGTTAGGCAAGGAACAGCATTCAGAATTGGGCAATTAGTGTGGATCTACCGGCCTGCACGAGGACCTGGTATCACAAAGTTCGGTCATCGCTGGAGAGGACTTGGACAAATTATGGAGGCAGCTGGGTATGATAACTCTTTGGTGAAGATGCTGGAATCAGATCGTTAAATGGTTACACATTGTTCCTTTTTACTACCCTATTATTACCCGACGCAATTGCTTGATCAGATGGCTCATGACATAGACTTGGATCTACGCGACGAAGCTATTGCCGCAGCAGATATTGACCCCGAGGATGAGATTGCTGGATCGCAACTCGATGGAGCAACGGAAATAGTACCAGCAGTAACCGAGAATAGTGCGGCAACCAGCCGTGATGGCACCCCGACTACGGCAGCATTATCTGCAGCCGCAGCCGCAGTCGCCGATCAGCAGCCGAGCCAAGATGCAGATACGAGCAGTGGAGTTAGTACAGCAGCAGCACCAAAACGACGCAGCGGTAGACCACGAAGAAACGTACCTGCAGTTGCAAGCGATAACCAGCAAGCAGCGGCCGGAGTCACTGACCAACGTGACGCAGCAGAAGATCGCCGTGACCAACGAGCACCAGCAGATGAATCAGCAGCTGATGCACGACCGGCAAAACGACGACGAACTCGAGACACAGTTGCAGTACCAGCCGACGCCATTGCACGACGAACACGAACGCAAGCACAGCGAGATTCGCAGCCCAATGGTGATAAAAACAACAGCAGAGATGGAGTTAGTGATGTGAGTAGAGCCGTTGCCGGAGCAGAATGCCGACCGTCGCAAGCAGTGAGATACCAGCGACACGACGTCAAAGCAGCCCGGAGATTAGTCAGCCAGGGAACAGTACGACAGCGTATGAGGCAGCAGCTCGACGCGTTGGTGCAGAACCTGTCCTAGAAGCAGAGGTATCACGCATAGAACAGCCGCAGCCGCAGACTACATCGCAGCAGCAGACAGATGCAGCAGTCAACGAAAAAGCCCAGACTTATGTGTTTGTCAGCACAGGAAGACGAGGGGTCGACAGTCTCGCTTCAACACAGCCGAGACTGGATCGCATACGCACAGATGAAGCCGTGGTGGAACGTCGCAGACGAAGATATAGGACTCGCACAGGGCGCTACATATTGGAGTTGGAGATTGAATGTGTGGGTTATCGACCTGACGAACGAGCCAGACGAATTTGGATTAATCAGCGCGACTATAAACAGCTGTGGCGCGATGGCCGATTGCGTGCAGTTGCAGACGACGCCAGGGACGAACAGCAAGCCGAACGTAACGCTGAGTCAATCCAATCGGATAACAGGACGATCGCAGCTACCGCCGATAACGTACCTGCCAGAACGGCAGCAGCAGGGCAAATCGGGGACGATTCGATGCGGAAGGGAAGAGAGTAAGCAAGGTGTCACTTTTACAGCCGTTCCACCTTGCGCTGATGATGACGAAGACCAAGGACGCAGTCAAGCAGATGATGATAACGGACATACAGTAGACAGCGGCAGCGGACAAGATTACAGCAGCGAGGACGACAGCGAGGACGGATGCGAGGACGGATGCGAGGACGAATGCGAGGACAGCAGCGCCACGGAGATGGACGACGACGACCAAGACCCAAGTATGGAAGACAACA